>JACEIK010001253.1:277875-303429 GCA_018107945.1 Datura stramonium
TACAATTTACATGAGAATGTACACAATTTATTAGACAAACAAGACGAAAGTTATACATTTGAGTATCGATTTGGCATATAAATATGCCCCTTATCAGGTGTCGAGGTCCAAGAGGCATGAAGCGTCGGCCATGGTGCCAGGTTAACTGGCATGGCGCGGTGCCCAGTGCGCCTGGTCTCCAGCCCATGCCTCCTGCTTGCTCGATGCCATGTTCATCTATTCATCCCCCGAGCCCTTCCTCACATGCGTCGTACTGTAAAACTCTCAACAAACATTTGTACATATCTGTTAAATGATAGAAACTTACAGGGTGTTACAGGAAACTCATGATATCTCTATTAGGAATCTATAATGAAAGGATGAATTAGTTAGCATCTCAAATTGAGTCGGAAGTGAATGTGGATGCAAGGGGTCCACTTATGGAAATGGTCACCAGAAATCCTGAATGTGGTAAATGCTATTGGGATAGAATAATTAGAAGTGGAAAACCTCCTCATGTTAGGATGGAGAGTGTTGATGGAGATGATTATAGGGAAATGCTCTTCGAGGAGTCCCTAGAAGCCATCTTGTTGAAGTATAATGGCGGTGGTATTGAAGAGTTTGAAGAAGTATGTCACACTTTGACAGGACTAGGGTCCTATTCTTACCAACCAAAAAAAACCTGATCTTGATTTGAAAAATTAGCAAACCCTTTCGTCTCCACCATCAATCATTGAACCTCTAGTGTTGGAATTCAAACCTTTTCCCACTCACTTGAGATATACATATCTTGGTGAAAATGAAATCTTTCCAGTGATGATTTCTTCTCAATTAGAAAAACGACAAGAAGAGGCACTATTGGTAGTCTTAAGAAAGCATATTCGAGCAACTGATTGGACCATTACCGATATAGTTGGCGTACCTCCAGGTATTTTCACTCACAAGATTAACCTTCAAGAGGATTGCACTCTATCCATCGACATCAAAGGGCGATTGAATCCATATATGCAAGAGGTGGTTAAAAAGGAGATCATCAAGTGGTTGGATGCAGAAGTGATGTACTCAATAGCCGATAGTTCTTGGGTAAGCCCGGTGCAATGTGTACCTAAAAAGGGAGTAAACACTTTAGTTCTAACTGACAAAGATGAAATGATAACCATACGACCAATGACTAGATAGAGGGTATGCATGGACTATTGGAAGTTGAACTCATGGACAAAGAAGGATCATTTCTTTGTCCCGTTCATAAATCAAATGCTTGATAGACTAGCGGGGCGAGAGAATTATTGCTTTCATTATGGATATTCAGAGTATAATCAAATTTCAATTGCCCTAGAAGACCTAGAGAAAACTACTTTTACGTGTCCCTATAAAACATTTTCCTTCAAGAGAATACCATTTGGGCTTTGAGATTCTCCTACCATATTTCAAAGGTGTATGATGTCTATCTTCTCAGATATGGTAGAGATACCATGGAAGTCTTTATGGACAGCTTTTCTATTATGGGAAATTCATTTTGAAGAGTGCTTGTCTCACTTGAATGATGTTTTGAGACGATGTGAAGAAACAAATTTGGTCCTCAATTGGGAGAAATTCCACTTTATAGTGAATGAGGGTGTTATTTTGGGTCATAATATTTTAGATAAACGGATAGAGGTGGACCAAGCAAAAATTGAAGCCATCTCTAACCTACCTCCCTCGAACTGTGAAAGGAATAAAAAGTTTCTTGGGTCACGCAGGTTTTTATCGATGGTTCATCAAGGACTTCTCAAAAATGGTTCACCCGTTGTTTAGATTATTGGAGAAGGATGCTAAATTCCATTTCGATGACACTTGCATGAGGGAATTCCTTGGTTTGAAGGAAAAACTCGTATCAGCTCCTATCATTATAACACTTGATTGGTCTAAACCATTCGAGTTAATGTGCGATGTCAGTGTTGTTGCTTTAGGGGCAGTGCTTGGCCAAAGGAACGACAAGATTTTCCATCCTTAAATTATGCCAACAAGGCCTTGAATGAAGCTTAAGCAAATTACACAGTTATGGAGTAAGAGTTACTTGCAGTGGTGTTTGCTTTTAAAAAGTTTCGAGTTTAACTATTGGGTACAATGGTGGTGGTTTATACATATCATGTAGCACTCTGATACCTAATGGAAAAGAAGGATTCAAAACCCAGAGTCATCCGATAGGTTCTCTTGTTGCAAGAGTTTGACTTCGAGGTAAAAGATAGGCAAGGGTGTGAAAATCAAGTGGCTGATCATCTTTCTCAATTAAAGAAAGATGGTAGGCTCATTGGAGACCATGATATAGATTATGCATTTCCTGATGAATGAATCTTGGTTGTTTCTCATGATTTAGTCCCTTAGTTTGCCTACTTTCCCAACTTCTTGGCTAGTGATATGATGCCCGAAGGCCTAAGCTTCCACCAGAAGAAGAAGTTTGTGCATGTTTTCCGCAAATTCTATTGGGATGACCCGTACCTCTTTCGCATATGCATTGGTGGCATAATTTTTTGATGTGTCTCGAAAGTGGAAATGATGTCTATCCTCGAGGCATGCCATTTTTCACCTGGCGGGGGCCATTATGGGTGTGTGCAGACAACTGCGAAATTCCTACAATGCGGGTTCTATTGGCCCACTCTCCTCTACAACACTCATGATCTTGTCAAGCATTTCCAATGTTCCAGTGACATTTCAAGGAATCATGAGGTTCCCTTTACTCCTATCTTGAAAGTTGAGCTATTTGATGTATGGGAAATTGACTTCATGGGACCTTTTGTAAGTTCTTATAGGAACACATACATTCTTAGGGCTTTAGACTACATGTCTAAATGGGTGGAGGTAGTGGCTTTTCCTAATAATGAGGGGAGAAGTGTGATAACATTCTTAAAGAAACAAATCTTCTCAAGTTTTGGCACCTCTTCTGCCATCATTAGTGATGGAGGGTCTCATTTTTGCAATCGGTTTTAGTGCATTGCTTGCTAAATATGGGGTGAAGTATAAAGTCGTCATTCCTTACCATTCTCAAACGAGTGTCCAAGTTGAGGTGTCTAATAGGGAGATCAAATCCATCCTGACAAAGACAATAAATGCCAATAGAACCGATTGGTCTAGGATGTTAGATGATGCATTTTAGGCATACCGAACGACTTTCAAAATGCCCATTAGTATGTCTCCTTAATAGTTGGTTTTTAGTAAAGCTTGTCATTTACCTATAGAATTGGAACATAAGGTTATGTGGGCATTGAATATCTTGGATGATAGCATCCATGGCAGCTCAATGTCATTAAAAGACATGGATAAAGATTTGGAAGTTCCTTCGAATAAGAAATTTCAAGACAAACTTAAATTGGTTGCAATTAGCTATTAAAAAGTGTCTTGTGATGGAAGAAGATCTCAAGCCCAATGAAGATATTTTCTTCAAGTATTACATCAATTTGGAGGCCCAAATTAAAGTTCCAGAGGAGATAAAATGGGGCCTAAATCAACCTCCAATGGGAGAAAATATTGCAGTAATATTTTAATTAGTTTATAGAATTACATTTAAGAGTTTCTTTACTCTTTGTTGACTTCCTGGGACTTTGTGTGTGGCAACTTTCTCTGCCATTTAGTGTTTTGTTTTAAGCCATGTTGACTATATTGGTCTAAGTGTGGGAAGTCTTCTATGTCACTAGGGAATATAATTTCTTTAGTTGAGTCTTTGCCAACCCTTTGTAGGATTCTATATAAAGGGGTTTCTTTCTCTTCATTGTGACTAAGTTTGATTTAATATATTAGTAGAAGCCTTGTGGCTTGTGGAGACCTTGTAGGTTCTCTTTGGGTTATGCACTTTTTGTTCTACTTTAAACCATATCTTTGATTTATTTAATGGTAAGATTCCTTTTCTGAGTTTCCTCGCTCATTTTCTTCTTCTACTTCTTCTTAATTGATTCACTTTTTCTTGTTTCTTCTCTTTTCAAGAATCAATTCCTTCCCCCTTTCTAATATTCTAATTTTTTAGAGACTTTCATTGTCCTTGTCGTTATCAAGTGGTATCAGAGCTTTGGATTGCTGGGTATTCTTATACTCACTCGATCTACTGATTTAAATCATAAAAACTACCAATAAATTAAAATAAAATAGAAGAAAAGAAAAAAAAGTTGTTGTAGCATGAGAAGTAACCTAAACAAAAAGTCGAAAAAAGTAATTCCTCAAGTGAATAGTAATGTGAACAGTAGCTTCTATTGTTCTTCACTTGTTCGTGTTTTGTTCTATACTTCAGCTTGTGATTTGGTGACTTTTATTTATTAAAAATCTTATCAATCTTTTGAAAATCTCATTTGATTTGAAGGTTCTTTGAATTTTGGTCAACAAGAAACTCAAAAGTCCGATGGGGATTGTAAGATCGTTGTAGCTCCTTGGATTCCAAAAGCTCATTGAATATATTCTTGGTGTTCGTGAAAGTGTTTATACACTATATTTAGTTTTATATTAATCTCTTGCTAGATACTTTAAGTATTTATTCATACTTAGTGTAGTCTAGTGATTTGTGTGCATTTTTTATTTCATGTGAAATTTTTTGGGGTTGTTCTCTATTTTCATTGTGAACTTCTTTGTTTCTAGTCCGTTATAGTTTTACTGTCCTTTTCTTTGTTTGACATAAACTCCATTATTGAACCAAACATTGGAACTTGCTTTGAAGTGTTTGAGTTGTCGGTTCATGGAAGAACTTTGAGGAGCATACTTTGATTTGTAAAAGGCAAGAGTGGTGAGATTATTTGAGGGTAAAAGCCTAATTGTGTGATATACGAGTGTTAATAGCCATTACAAGATACACGTGAGGGAGTGCATGTGAGACAACTTTACTACTAATAATCTCTTGTTTTATGTATGTATTCTATAGATTTTGAAAGAAATTGGAATGAAGAAATATATGATTATAATGGGGTTGATTGGGAATCAGATGCAAAGAACGACGAATCATATCAGATTTGT
Source organism: Datura stramonium (assembly GCA_018107945.1). Taxonomy (NCBI): domain Eukaryota; kingdom Viridiplantae; phylum Streptophyta; class Magnoliopsida; order Solanales; family Solanaceae; genus Datura; species Datura stramonium. Next base: position 282,826 of record JACEIK010001253.1, read on the forward strand.
GATTAGAATAAAACTAATAATATTTGTGTTGAATATTGTAGTGATGAATCTTCTGATTATAATGAGATTAGTTATAGTGATGAGTGTGCTTATGTTGGAGTTGGGAGTTTGAATCTGATTAAATATACTCTAGTAAGATTTAGTTTGGCAAGGAATCCTAGAAGAGTCCATGAGCTTACTAGAGTTAATAAGATTTTCAAACTAGAATGGAAGTATTGTCTAATGTGTGTGCTACTAAAATTGATAAAAATATTTGTCACAACTTAGTCAGTGCTTACTTTGTTTAAAAGGTGGGGTTTATCTTGTGTTAAGCATGCTTCACCCTATACCTTCAAAGGAGTGAAGGTGGACAAGAGACTGATAGTGCAATTTAATCTTGGAAGATACAAGGATGAGGTTTGGTGTGATGTGGTTCCCTTATTCACATGTTATGTCTTATTGGAAAGGACAAGGTATCTCTATAGAAAAGCTTTAAATGATCTAGACAAGAATAGGTATTCCTTGGTGAAAGATGATGAAATAAAGACTGCCCTTGTTTCTTTGGCGCCTATAGAGATTCAAGAAGATCAATTAAGGGTGAAAAGATCAGTGGAGGTGTTTGAAAAGGAAAAAGAATGCAACAGGTAAAACAATAATATGTTTGAGAAGCCTAAAATTAGAGTTGACCTTAGAGGTCCTCTAAAGAGGGTTTCTTGGCAAGTACATGGGAGCTAGTTCATTGACAAACTTCTTCACACCAAATAAAAGTAAGGATGAGAGACAAAAGAAAGGGAGAAGTAAGGTGAGCAACTTGACAACTCAAGAGAGGAAAAAGGAGAGGAAGTGGTGAGTGAAAAGAGTGAGTTTTCAAAATGTAAGAATGAGTTGACAAAATCGAATAATATGTGTTTGGGAGGTAAAATAGAGAGTGAACAAGTTCATTTGAGTGATGAAAAAAGAAGAGATTAAAAAAATAGAGTGCATAAGAGTGAGAGATTCTTGTTCAAGCTCTAACCAATTAAGTCATTTTTTTTCTAGTGTTTCTGTTCCAAATGTGCAGTTCAATGAAGAAGAAATCAATGAAAATTTGAAACAACAATTGCATGAAGTAATGAAAATTCAGTTTTAAAGAGTATTTGGAAAGTGAAGAAGCCAATGATTTGTGGAAGCAATCCCAAGTCGAAGACAAGTTTGACCTCAATTATCTCATGCGGTACGACCTTAATGATATATTTTTTTCAAATAAAATTGAACTTGTAAGACCAAAGTTTTAAGTGAAGATATAACTCAAATTAGGAGTTATCCTTCTCATTGTAGTTACTCTTCTCATGAGAGGAATCTGTCACAATGTGATGAAAAAGAGGTGCAAGATAACTTGTGTGAACAAATCCAAGATAATATGAGAGAATTAATCTTGTTCACATTCTAATTTACTAAATCTTTCTTGTTTTAGTATCACTTCTCAATCCATGCAGAAATTTGAGAAAGAACCTTGTGAAGAGGATGATAGTATGTCATTTGAAGAAGAAACTAATATTGGCTAAAGTTTTAAAGTATACAACAACTCATTGTGGGAAGAAATTGGAGAAAACTTTAAAGAATTCTCCAATCCCTTACTGTTTGAGAATATCACTGGAGAAGTTGCCAATGAAGGCAATGAGACACATGAAATATTTGAAACCATAAATGTTGATAATATTGAGCTAATGAAGAATATAATAGCAAAAGCGTAGAGAAAGGGAAGTGCTCACAGGTTGCTACCTTCATAGTATCTTTATTTTGTTATGAAGATCCTTTTTTATAGGCTCAATCCAAGCCACTTCTCAAAAGAATCTTATTTACCACAATAGATGCCACTACCAAGGCATGCCTAAGAGGAAGTCTGTTATCACTCTTGGTCGGGAAAATCCTATTGGATATGATGTTCCACCAGAATTTTGCTTTGAGGTACAAGTCATTCTTGTATACAGGTACTCATAGAAGAGGAGGCGATCCCTCGTGATTCCAGCCNGTACAAGTCATTCTTGTATATCAAAGATATCTCAAGTGCTGCTCATGTAGGTGCCCCTGTATATGACTTCGAAAATCCGTGCCCTAGCTATTTGTAAAACCCTGAAAGTTTCTTAAATCAAACCTAGACTTGGAATAAAAAACTAAAAAAAATCATAAAATTTTTCTTAGATCGACTCGTCAGACGAGTTGATGTCAGAGACAATGACCCATTAAGTTTGACTATGTTTATAGGGTGATTAAAATTCTCCTCCCAAACAATGAGAAATAGGATGAATCATCATTTGGTATAACAACTTTTCAGGGGGAGCCATTAGAGGAATTCGGGAAATTATTAGAAACCCCTTTCTAGTGACGATGAATGGGACCAAACACTCATTGTTTCATCTAATGAGTCGTTGTCTCCGTCCATTGGTCAAGACTTGAAATTTTTCAAAATTTCAAGAAGTGACGACGAGTCTAAGTAATGAGTCATCGTATCACCTAACGACTCGTTAGGTGACCCGTTAAGTGGAGGTATTAAGTTGAGACCTAAAAATGTAGAATTTCCTCCAGTGGAGATGAGTAGAAACAATGACCCATTTTCCCAACCAATGAGTTGTTGTGACGTCCATCGTGAGAACGTAGAAGAGCGAAATTTCCAGACCGAGGACCAACAACTGGTCCCAATGAGTCATGGTCTCAACCAATGAATTGTTGTGTGACCCGTTGGACTTGGACGGACAGATTTTAAAATGGATATTCATGGGCATTTTTGTAACCTCCATCTATTTTAGTTCCTAAACTACGTCATTTTTGGGTAAATTATTATGGTTTAAGGGGAGTTAGTCGATTCTTCTCCCTCATTTCTCACTGAATCTCTCAGAACCAGAACGTAAAAGCGCAAGGTGTCTCTCCAGCAAGAACAAGGGTTTCAATCTTCTCCTCATATTCTCAAGGATTTTCTTTGGGAATTCTCCTTTAAGTATGTGGTAATTGAACAAAGGTTTCATGTGACCTTTGTGCCCTGAGATTTTTCTGTAACACTAGTCTGAAATTTTAGAAATCATGACCTAGGGCTTTCTCTTTAGTTGTTGAAATTCCTTGCCATCCTAACATTTTTGAGTTTCCATGTATAATATCGTGTTATAACCGACATATAGTCTCTTGACTTGTGACTCTTGAGTTGATTCTTATATGATTCAGTAGATGGTATGAAATGCTATATCATTATGTGGAATATTAATTGAGTATAATCCTCAGCATGTATGGTTTAAGCTAAGTCAGAAATTGCCAGACTTTGAACAAACTTAGCATTTCCCAGAAATGTAAGTTTATTAGTTTGACTCTTTATCAATATTTTATTATATTTAGTAGTATCAGTTTATGAGCATGATAGTCGTTCTTTAGACTGTCACGACAATTTCAGATAAAGCAGCTCCGACAAGTCTTAAAAACTTAATTTCTTTCAGGTCCTTAGACTCTCAGGACATTTCTAGATAAGTAGTTCTGACTTAGTCTTAGGACATCAGTTTCGAGCTATCAGCACATGTTAGACACATTTAGAACCTTCTAGTGGGAGTAATACTTAGAACCGAGTGGACTGGGGTTCAGTGCACCCAAGTTCTCAGAACTATATTGCCACCATAGGTTATTAGCCCCAATGGGCTCCATCCAGTGATCACTTAGTTCATCCACTATACCCTAGCAAGATACAGTGGGTCTTCTCCGATGGGGTTTATACATCGGACTCCATGTTTAGCTCACGTGGTTACATGTTAGTTATACTCTCTCTCATAATACAACTCAGTCCAGTACAGTTACAGTCTTCCAAATTTCAGGACATGTTTATGACCATCTGATAGTTATTTGTACTTATAGTATTATAAGACTTTCAGTACTTACGAATCTAGATATGGTCGTTGTATGTCTTGCCAGTACAGTTACAAATATTCAGTATCTTTATATTTAGTTTATCTCACATACTTAGTACATTCAAAATACTGATCACATATTTTTATGTGCTATATCGTTTTATGATGTAGACTCAGGTACTCAGCCTCAACACCACAACTAGTCACTTGGCCATATCTTGGCTACTTCAGCGGTGAGTCCTCATCTGCCGAGGGCTGGAGTTCAATTTTTTAGTTTTATGATTTGGTTTTAGTTTCATAAATCAAAGTTTGTTGGGGGATTGCCCCAGATTCTCATAAGTTCATGTAGAAGGCTTTCAAACAATATGTATAGCTTCATCTTGGGATTTCGGGTTGTTATCTTATTTTGTCATTTTTTAGTATCAGTTTATTTCCATTTTCAACTTTTGCTTTATTATGATTATTTTTAACAGATCAGTCTTAGTAAAATTCTACTTTACCAAGGTTTGCTTAGGGTCATTCGTGATCCTAAGTATCGTTTTGCACCCAGGGTGTGAACTTGGGCCCTGACAAACTTGGTATTAGAGCATTAGGTTTAGAGTATTCTAGAATGTCTGAAAGTTGCATCAAGTAGAGTCCTTTTCATGGGTGTGAAGCATGCCACGCTTATGAAGGGGAGGCTATGAGGCCTTCTTTTAGGAAAATCCCTTTCTTCATGATTCTTATAAATGCATAGAGTTTAATCTCTACAATTTTCCTCCTAACCGTGCTTTATCCTTTTCAGTTAACAATGCCTCCAAAAAGGGGAAACGGAAGGAGGACCGGTAGCTAACCGGCCAGTTCCACCAGCTTCTGTAGCCCCTCAGGACGACCATGTGTCCCATGAAGAATTCCGGGCTGCTATTCAAATGGTGGCCCAGGCAATGACCAACCAAGTTAATTAGCAGGTCGTTGTACCAGTTAATACAAATGGATTTGCAGTTGCTACTAGAGTTTGGGATTTCACTTGGATGAAACCCCCAGCATTTCATGGGTCTAAAGTAGAGGAGGACCCGCAAGACTTTGTTGCTGAGATTCAATAGGTCACCTAAATCATGGGTGTTCCTCTGTAGAAAGTGCTAATCTGGCAGCCTATAGTTGAAAGGGGTGACTCATATTTGGTACAAGCAATGGAAGGAGGGAAGGAAGAATGGTGCAGGTCCAGTGGAATGGGATGAGTTCATTACGACATTCCTGGACAGGTTCTTCCCCTAGGATTTAAGGGAAGCCAAGGCTGCGGAATTTACGAACTTGAGGTAGAACAACATGACAATATAGGAGTACGCATTGAAGTTCACTCAACTATCGAGATATTCTCTAGAAATGGTTGCCGAGCCGAGAGCTTGCATGCACAAGTTCGTCAATAGAGTTTCAGACCTAATGGTCAAGGAATGCAGGACCACCATGCTCATCAAAGAAATAGACCTCTCCAGTCTCATCATTCATGCACAATAGATAGAGGCAGAGAAGTTGAAGAAGATAGAGGGGCAAAGTAAACGGGCCAGAACAAGTCAGTTTGAGTATTCCCAGCAGAGTTCAAGCGGTGGTAATTGCCCCTAGTAGTAGCAATAGAGTCCTCTAGTACTTTCTTCATCTAGTGCACCGTCTTTCAGGCCCCATAAGGATAAGAGGGGTGGGACATTAGGCTCACAGTCCAGAGCCATGTCTCCAGCAACCATACTTTTTCAGCATGTCATAGGTGTGGCAAGAACCATCCGGGGGAGTGCCATCTGGGAAAGGATGGTGTTTTGGGTATGGTCAACTGGGTCACAAATTAAGGGATTGCCCTTCAACCGGACAGAGGAAGGCCCAGTCCACCACATCAGTAGCTCCGACAGGTCATCCATCTCAGTAGGGTACTATCTTAGGTGCAGGTGGCAGTCATTGCCAAACCTCTTTTATGCTTTATCCTCTCGTCAAGATTAGGAGAACTCACCTGACATAGTGACTGGTATGTTACGTCTCTTTCAGATATATGTGTATGCTTTACCAAATCCGGGAGCCACACTTCCTTTGTGACTCCTTACATTGCTTTCCATTTTGATATAAGTCCAGAAATCCTCTTAGAGCCATTTTTAGTCTCTACTCTGATTGGTGAGTCCGTTAGAGCTACTCGGGTGTATAGGGATTGTTCGGTCACTATGTTGCATAAAGCCACCTCAGTTGATATAGTAGAGCTTGACATGGTTGACTTTAACCTTATTCTTGGCATGGACTGGCTACATTCTTGTTATGCTTTAGTTGACTATAGAACCAAAGTCATCAGGTTTCAGTTTCCTAACGAACCAATCATAGACTGGAAGGGTAGTACTTTAGCGCCTAAGGGTCATTTCATTTCATACCTTAAGGTAGGAAGATGATCGGTAAGGGGTACATATACCACCTGGTTAGGGTCAAAGATTCTAGTTTCGAGACCCAGAAACTCCAATCAGTTTTAGTTATGAATGAGTTTCCTGAGCGGGAAATAGACTTCGGCATAGGATTTCTTCTAGATACGCAACCCATATTTATTCCTCCTTACAAAATGGCTCGATCAAAGCTTTAAGAGTTGAAGTAACATCTGCAAGACCTTCTACATAAGGGCTTCATCAGACCTAGTATCTACCCATGTGGTGCACCAGTCCTATTCATGCGAAAGAAAGATGATACACTCCAAATGTGCATCAATTACCGTCAGCTGAACAAAGTCACCATCAAGAATAAGTATCCTTTACCAAGGATTGACAACTTGTTTGACCTACTTTAGGGAGCTAGTTTTTTTCCAAGATAGATCTCAAGTCAGGATACCACCAACTCAGGGTCAGAGAATGTGACATTCTGAAAATAGCCTTTAGAACTCGGTATGGTCAGTACGAATTCGTAGTTATGTATTTTGAACTAACCAATGCTCCTATAGATTTTATTGATCTGATGAATAGGGTATTCAAGTCATACCTAGACATGTTTGTTGTTGTCTTTATAGACGATATGCTGGTTTACTCTAGAATAGATGAGGAGCATGAAAACCATTTTAGAATAGTCTTTCAAACTCTCAGAGACCACCAATTATTCACCAAATTTAGCAAGTGTGAATTCTAGCTGACATAAATTTCCTTCCTCAACCATGTGGTATTTAGAGAGGGTATTCAGGTGGATCCTTAAAAGATAGTGACAGTTGAGGATTGGCCAAGTCCCACTTCTCTATTTGACATTAAAAGTTTCTTAGGTCTAGCCTATTATTACAGATGGTTCATTGAAGGGTTCTCCTCCATTGACTCCCCTTTAACCAAGCTAACTCAAAAGAAGGTGAAGTTTCAATGGTCTGATGCATATGAGAAGAGATTTCAGGAGCTTAAGACTCGACTCACTACCACCCCAGTCCTGACTCTACTAAAAGGTTGAGACGGGTTTGTGATCTATTTTGATGCATTTAGAGTTGGCCTAGGTTGTGTTCTGATGCAATATGGAAAATTCATAGATTACGCTTCTAGATAGCTCTAAGTTCATGAGAAGAACTATCCAACTCATGTTCTTGAATTGGCAACGATAGTGCTCATTTTGAAGCTTTGGAGACACTATCTCTATGGGGTTCATGTGGATGTTTTTACTAATCACAAAAGTTTATAGTATGTGTTCAGCCAAAAGGACCTAAATCTGTGTCAAGGAAGGTGGTTAGAGTTTCTAAAAGACTATGACATGAGCGTTTTGTATCACCAGGTAAAGCCAATGTAGTAGTTGATGCCCTCAGCAGATTGTCTATGGTGAGTGTTTCTCATGTTTAGGATAGTAAGAAAGAGCTAGTTAGAGATGTTCATAGACTGGCTTGATTAGGGGTCCAGTTGGTTGACTTAGTAGAAGGTGGAGTTGTAGTCCGGAGTGGATTAGAATCCTCCCTGGTGGTAGAGGTTATGTCAAAGCAGGATAAAAACCCAATTTTAGGAAGCAGTCCTAAGAAAAGAGGTGGAAGCATTCTCCATTGGGGGAGATGGTGTGCTCCATTACCAAGGCACATTGTGAGTTCCAGATGTATATGACTTGAGGCAGCAGATATTAATAGAAGCTCACAGTTCTAGGTACTCCATCCACCTACGTTCCACAAAAATGTATTGTGATCTGCGGGAAGTCTGCTGGTGGAATGGCATAAAGAAGGAAAAACATAGAATTCGCCTGCTAAGTGTCTGAATTGCCAGCAGGTCGAGGTTGATGTCAAAGACCTGGGGGTATGACTTAGGATATTAGATTTCCTACTTGGAAGTAGAAAGAAGTGAATATGGACTTCATCATAGGTTTACCTCATAGTCACCTACAACATGACTCAATTTGGGTGGTTGTGGATCGGATGACTAAGTCAGCACATTTCTGACCAGTTAAGACCATCGACTCAGTAGAGGATTATGCTAGACTGTACATCAAGGAGTTAGTCACACTACACGGGGTTCCCTTGTCCATCATCTCATATAGGGGTACTCAGTTCACCTCACACTTCTGGAAGTCCTTTCAAAAAGGACTTGGTAATCATGTCAAGCTCAGTATGACTTTTCATCTACAGACATATGGCCAAGCTGAGGATGATTCAGACTTTGGAGGATATTTTGAGGGCTTATGTTATCTATTTGGAATTTGGGATGATCACCTTCCTCTTATTGAGTTTGCATACAATAACAACTACCAGTCTAGTATTTAATGGCCCTATTTGAGGCATTATATTATAAGAGGTGCAGATTTCCTATAGGATTTGGTAAAGCTACTTTGATTGGACCTGACTCAGTACATGAGTCCATGCAAAAGGTTCAACTCATTAGGAAACAGCTGAAAATAGCTCAAAGCTGAAAGAAATCATATGCAGATGTAAGGACAAGGGAGTTGGAGTTTTTTGTGGATGATTGGGTGTACCTAAAAATTTCACCTATGAAAGGAGTGATGAGATTCGGGAAGAAAGAAAATGTAATACCTCGAAAGTGCCTAAGACAAGACTTGGGAGTTGAAAGGGTGTTCAGTAGAAAAGTTGGAAAATTTTTCTTAGGATGACTCATGGTACGAGTCATAGGAATAACCAACGAGTCGTAGGATGGAGCCATGGTTTCAGATATAGTTGGTCAAGTTAGATGGTAGGGGTAATGGTACGATCCATTGTAGCAAACCACAAGTTGTTGGAAGTTGGAGGAGTTGATCTGGTTAGCTACAGGAGCAAACCATGAGTCGTAGGTTAAGGGTACGACTCGTGGTCAGAAGTCGTGGCAGGTAAGGTGGTTTTTAAGGTATTGATCAGACGATCGAAGGTATGAATCATATGAAGGACCTATGAGCCGTTGGTTGGACCCGTGGAATACTCAAGAAACCCAGGGCTAAAGCAGTGGAACAATGGAAGGAACCCATGAGTCGTGGTATCAACGTACGACTCCTGGTGTAAGTCGTTGCTTCGACTGTGATAAGTTTTTTTGCGAAATTTAATAAGGTAATTTATATAATTACTAAGATCCTAAGCCCAACTACGTCGTTTAAAGCTCAATTAGGAGGATTTTAAAAGGGTTTAGCCTATTCTAACCTATTCCCTCCGCATGCATGAAAGTTTAGAGATTCCCAAAGGAGATCAAGTCTAGAATTCTTCAACTTCTTCCTGAAATCTCATGGGCTTTCAAGGAAGGGTGTAGAATTATATTACCAAGGTATGTAGGTTCATGTATGAAAGTTTTCCTTCACTCTCATGCCCAAATCCTATATAAAGTGTATGATTCTACGGGGTCTTAACCCAATTTATGAAAATTCATGGGTCAAGCCCCTTCATGTTTCCAATGATGTATTAAGATTCATGAATAGTTTTTAGGTTCAAATTGATTATAAACTCATGATTTCAAGTTTTAGAATAATTTTGGCCAATTATGCACGTTTCATGAAAAGTTTATGGCCTATGTTTTCTAGTATAATGAGATGTCTAGAATGAAAGAATATTCATGATTTACCCATGTATGAATCCATGATTTTTAATATCAAGTATATTTCAAATATGTTAAATTTTGCCCACACGATTCAAGTATGTTTTCATGATTTAGTTCAGTTTTATGATATTAGCTTACAACATGGTTTTGGAGTCGATACTCCCACTTTCAGCTTGTGGTATATTTTGACACAAGGCTCCCCATATTCAGATTTCAGACTATGCATTTTATTACATTTTCAACTTCATTGAAAAGTGATGGTTTTAGCTTCATTGAGAAACTATGGAGAGAATTTGCATGTTTTTTGGGAGTAATGTCTAGCACCGAGTAGGCTAGGGGTTGAGGAAAACCTTGATTCTCAGAACTACGTGCCAAAATAGGATTATTAAGTTACTTTGGGACCTCCATTTTGAGCTTCCCCTGCCGCGAATGAGCCTTCAGCTTGATATTGATATCATGGTAGTGCCCTTAGCCCTGTCAAGGCTTTGGACGGATCTGCCCACTTGAGTGTAATAGTTAGGATCACGTAAGCTCTATCGTGATACTGTTAGTTATATGGCAAGACTCCCATTATTCCTCATGATTTCAGTTATTCATGTTCATTAGTTATGAAAATATGTTCTCAGCAGGTTTGACCTAATGATCAGTTTATTAGTTACACTTATGAATATCAGTTCCAACTTTGGGTTACTCTATTCAGGTATGAAATTTAGTATATGTTTAATCATGTTTTCAGATATCAGCATGCAATCCTTACTCTCAGAATCATACAATGATATGATTTACGTTATGCTTGTTTTCAGTTTATACTTACTTAGCCTATTTTACTTACCTTGCATACGCAGTACATTCCAAGTGTTGACCGCATACTCTATGTTGTATCATTTCATGATACAGGCTCCGACATTCAGATTCGGTCTCTCCGCTAGCTGTTTTCCAGAGTTCAGCCCAGACAGCGTTGTTAGTGAGTCCTCATCATTTTCAGTTTCAAACTTCTAGTAAGCTATTTGGGGGTGTTGTCCCATCAGCACATCAGTATGTTAGAGGCTTTTTGGACATAGTTTGTATATCTAGCTTCAGATTCAGTTTTTTGAGATGTTCGTTGTTCAAATATTTTACTATTCAGATTTTCGTTATTTCAGAATTTAATCTTCCACTTTATTTATGTTGAGCTTTAGCTTTCATGTTCATGCCATGGGTTGACTTGGATCCATTTATGGCTCTGAGTTCCCTGTCTAGATCGGGGCCTATGTTCGGGTTGTGACAAACTTGGTATCAAAGAAAAGGTTCTGTAGGTCCTAGGGTGTATGAAAGACACATTAAGTAGAGCCTTTTTCATGAGTGTGAAGCGCGCCGCACTTATGATGGAGAGGCTATGAATTATTTTTGATCTATGTCGTGCAATGAAGTATCTCTCTATCCTTCTAACTCATGCTATACGTGTTTGTAGAATCATGCCTCTGCACTGAGTTTATGGAAGAAGGAATGGCAACGGAAATAGAAATGGCCACGAGGATGGAAATGGAGATGGAAAGGATGAGTGTCTCACCGCATTCCTAGATAGATTCTTTCCAATGAGATGAGGGAAATGAAGGCAGTTGAGTTCATGAATTTGAGACAGAACAATATGACCATTTGGGATTATGCTCTAGAGTTCATCCGTTTGTCCAAGTATACACTAGAAATGGTGGCCGATCAAAGGGCTCGAGTGAGCAGATTTGTGAATGGGGTGGTGGATTACTTGGTCAAGAATTGTACGACTGCTATGCTATATTAGGACGTCGACTTCTCCCGATTGGTCTTTTATGCCTAGAAGATGGAGGCTGTGCATATGAGGGAGAGGGAGAGAGAGGCCAAGAGGGCTAGGATAGACAATTTTAGGTTCTTCCAGCATAGTTCTGGGGGTGTACATCGCTAGTAATCCCACCCGAGGTCATCATCCCCAGCAGTGTCATCAACCAGCATGCCATCTAGTTCTAGACGTGATCAAAGGGGACGAGCACAGGCTCTCAAGGTTAGAGGAGCTAGTCGGTGGAGCCTAACATTCTCGTTTGTGACAGGTGTGGTAGAAGGCACACCGGCCAGTTCTTAGCTGGTTCAGGGGCATGTTTTGGGTGCAAGAAGCTCGGTCACATGCTCAGTGACTGCCCTTCAATCGTATAGGGCTATGGTAGAGGTCGAGAGCTAGCCACCAGTTCAGTAGCTCCACCAGCACGCTCAGCTCAGCAAGGTGCATCCACTAGGTGTCAGGACAAGTTTTATGCCCTCTCGTCTCTTCAAGAGAAGGAGGTCTCTCCGAATGTGGGCACTGGTATGTTACAAGTATTTCATCTTGATGTTTAAGAATTGTTAGATCCAGGGGCTACCTTATCTTTTGTGACTCCCTATGTTTCTAGTAGTTTTGGAGTTAGTCCTTATATCCTATCAGAACCCTTCTCAATCTCTACTCCAGTCGGTGACTCAAGTATAACTCGACGGATATACAGAAATTGCCCTGTCACAATTCTTTAGAAAGTCACCTCGGTGGATTTAGTAGAGTTAGACATGATAGATTTTGATGTTATCTTTGGCATGGATTGGTTACATGCATGTTATGCCTCATTAAATTGTAGAACCCGTGCGGTAGAGTTTAAATTTCTCGGTGAACTAGTCCTAGAGTGGAAGGGTAGTTTAGTTGTGCCTGTAGGTCACTTTATTTCCTACCTTAAGGCCAGAAAGATGATTTCTAAGGGTTGTGTTTACCATCTAGTTCAGGTTAATGATGCTATGTATGAGACCCCGACTCTCCAATTATTTCCTATAGTGTGTGAGTATCTAGAGGTGATCCCAGATGATCCACCCGGAGTCCCCCCCGAATAGAAGATCGACTTTGGTATTGACCTTCTTCCCAATACACAACCTATATCTATTCCTCCTTACAGAATGTCTCCAGCTGAGCTAAAGGAGTTGAAAGAACAGTTGAAGGATCTCTTAGAGAAGGGTTTCATCGGACCTAGAAAATCCTTGTGGGGTGCACCAATTCTCTTTGTTTGGAAGAAGGATGGGTCCCTTCGATAGTTGAACAAGGTTACAATCAAGAACACATATCCACTCCCCAGTATTGATGACTTTCTTGACCAACTTCAGAGTGCTAAGTGCTTCTCAAAGATAGAATTCGAGTCCGATTATCACCTGCTCAAAGTTAGGGAGAGTGACATCCCAAAGATAGCCTTCAAGACTCGGTATAGTCAATATGAGTTTGTAGTTATGTCTTTTAGACTAACAGATGCTCCTACAACTTTTATGAATTAGTTGAACATGGTGTTCAAGCCATACTTGGACATGTTCGTGATTGTGTTCATAGATGTCATTCTTATATACTCTTGAAGCGAGGAGGAACATGTTTCTTATTTAAGGATTATTCTACAGACTCTTAAGGATTGTCAGTTGTTTGCTAAATTAAGCAAGTGTGAGTTTTAACTGAAATCAGTGGCATTTTTGGGCCATGTGGTGTCAAGTGAGGGTGTAGAAGTGCACTCGGAAAAGATAGAAGTTGTAAAGAATTGGCCTAGACCAGTTAATCCTTTGGATATCAGGATTTTCTTAGGTTTAGTTGGCTTCTACAGAAGATTTGTTGAGGGATTTTCATCCATTGCAGCACCATTGACTAAGTTGACATAGAAGAGAGTAAAGTTTCAGTGGTCGAATGCATGTGAAAAGTGTTTTCAAGAGCTAAAGACCCAGCTCACTTCAGCCCCAGTATTGACCCTACCCAAAGGTACAGATAGATTTGTGGTGTATTGTGATGTCTCTAGGGTTGGTATTGGTTGTGTGTTGATGCAACATGGCAAGGTCATTGCATATGCCTCTAGATAGCTTAAGACTCATGAGAGGAATTACTTGATGCACAACCTAGAATTGGCAGCAGTGGTGTTTGCACTAACGATTTGGAGGCACTATTTGTATGGAGTGAAAATAGATGTATTCATGGATCACAAGAGTCTTCAATATGTGTTTATTCAGAAGGAGCTGAATTTGCGACAAAGGAGGTGGTTAGAGCTTCTCTAGGATTATGGCATAAATGTCCTGTATCATTCGGGCAAGGCCAATGTAGTGGTAGATTCCTTTAGCAGGCTATCCATGGAGAGTGTTTCTCATGTGGAAGATGGAAGAAAAGAGTTGGTGAAGGATGTGCATCGGGTTGCACGATTAAGAGTTCTCCTTGTGGATTCGATGGATGGTTGTTTCATTGTTCAGAATGGCTCAAAATCCTCTTTGGTTACTGAGGCCGAGGCTAAGCAAGATGAGGATCTTATTTTGGTAAAGTTGAAAGAAGCAGTTCAAAATCAGAAGGTAGAGGTCTTCTCTCAAGGGGGAGATAGTGTACTTTGATATTAGGATCATTTGTGTGTTCCAGATATTGATCATTTGAGAGAGCAGATGTTGCATAAGGCTCATGGTTACCAATATTCTATACATCTAGGTGACACCAAGATGTGTCGTGACCTACGGGAAGTCTATTGGTGGAATGGTATGAAGAGGGACTAAGCGAAGTTTGTGGCTAAGTGTACGAACTTCTAATAAGTGAAATTGGAGTATCAAAGACCTGGAGATGTGCTAAAACACATTAGTATCCCCACTTGGAAATGGGAAGAGATCAATATGGACTTCATTACAGGGTTGCCTCATACATGTCCATAGTATGGCTCTATTTGGGTGGTTGTAGACACGTTGACTAAAGTAGCCTATTTTCTACTGGTCGAAACCACCAACTTAGTGGAAGATTATGCTAAATTGTACATTCGGGAGTTAGTTCGATTGTATGGTGTTCTCTTGTCCATCATATCAGATAGAGGTACGCAATTCACCTCGCAGTTTTGGAAGCCGCTTTAGAAAGGACTTGGTACTTAAGTCAAGCTTAGTACAACTTTTCACCCGCAAACGGACGGTCAGGATGAGCGAACCATTCAGACTCTTGAGGATATGCTGAGAGCATGTGTTATTGACTTCAAAGGCAGTTGGGATGATCGTTTGCCTCTTATTGAGTTTTCTTACAACAACAATTACCACTCCAGTATTCAAATGGCTCCGTTTGAGGCTCTTTATGGGTGGAGGTGTAGGTGGCCTATTAGTTGGTTTGAAATAGGTGAAGCTATATTGATAGGGCCAAATTCAGTTCATGAGGCTATGGAGAAAGTCTAACTTATAAGGGAAAGGCTGAAAACAACTCAGAGTCTTTAAAAGTCCTATGCGAATGTGAGGAGGAAAGAACTTTAATTTGAAGCTGATGATTGGGTGTTTTTTAAAGTGTCTCCCACGAAGGGGGTGATGAAGTTTGGAAAGAAAGGGAAGCTTAGTTCCCTATATGTTGGCATGTACATGATTGTGAAACGTGTTAGATGGGTGACTTATGAGTTGGAGTTGCCCGCGGAGTTAGCCATAGTACATCCAATTTTCCATGTATTGCTCTTGAAGAAGTGCATTAGTGATCCTACATTGATTTTTCCAGTAGAGAGTATTGGTGTGAATGATAACCTTAGCTATGAAGAGGTTCCAATTGAGATCCTTGATCATTAGGTTCAGAAGTTGAGGAACAAAGAAATAGCTTTAGTAAAGGTTCTGTGGAGAAATCAACTTGTTAAGGGAACTACATGGGAAGCCGAAGCAGATATGATGGCTAAATACCCGTATCTTTTCCTTCCTGGCTCAGTTCTAGCTTGAGGTATCTGTTTCCTCCTTAGTACTCTATTCAGCTTCATGTCTAGTTCATGTCTCTCAGTTTACTTTATGTCAGTGTATGTATGTGCAATTCATGAATTTAGTTCAGTCATGTATTTTAGTCCAGAGTCAGTCACTCTGTCAGTTCTCAACTTCATATATTCAGTATTTGAGATGGCAGTCCCTTTCCCCAGTTATCCAGTATGTTTACCCATATTCAAGGACGAATATTTCCAATGGGGAGATATAGTAATACCCCGAAAGTGCATAAGACTAGACTTGGGAGTTGAAAGGGAGTTCATTAGAAAAGTTGGAAAATTTGTCTTAGGACAACTTGTGGTACGAGTCGTAGGAAGGAGTTGTGCTTTAAGATAGAGCTGGTCAGGTTAGATATTATGGGTCGTGGTACAATCCGTTGTAGAAAACCATGGGTGTTTTGTAGGCGGTCTTTAGAAGTTGGAGGAGTTGATTTGGTGAGCTACGGGAGCAAACCAAGAGTCGTAGGTTAAGGGCACGACGTGTGGTCAGGAGTCATGGCTGGTAAGGTGTGTTTTCAGGTATTGATTAGATGATCAAAGGTACGACTCATAGAAAGGACCTACAAGACATTGGTTGGACCCATGTAAAACCATAAAAACCCAAGGATGAAGTAGTGGCAACAACAGAAGGAAACCATAAGTTGTGGTATCACGGTACGACTCGTGATGTGAGTCGTTACTTCGACAACGATCTGTTTTTCTACGAATTTAATAAGGGCATTTCCGTAACTCCTAAGCTCCTAATCCTTAAACTACATTGTTTTAAGTTTAGTTAGGAGGATTTTAAGAGGGTTTAGCCTATTCTAACCTATTCCTTCCCCATGCATGCAAATTTAGATAGTCCCTTAGGAGATCAAATCTAGAATTCTTCAAGTTCTCTCCTGAATCTCCTGGGCTTTCAAGGAAGGGTGTAGAATCAGATAACCCAGGTATTTAGAGTCATGAATGAGAGTTTTCCTTAACTCTCATTCCCAAATCCCATATCATGTTAATGGATTCAACTGTATGATTCTATGGGATCTTAACCCAATTTATGAAATTCTCTATGTTTAATTCATGGGTCAATCCCCATCATATTTCCAATGATATTTTAAGATTCATGAGCAGTTTTTAGGAGCAAATTGATTATAAATTCATGATTTCTAATTTTAAAAGAATTTTTCCCAATTATGCAAGTTTCATGAAAAGTCAAGTTTATGATAGGAGCCATTCTTGTGAGAAGCAAGGATGTCATGAACGATGGGAGGCCACAGAGAATTGACCTATTCATAGAGTGATCCTATGATGAGATGTCTAGCATGAAAGAATATTCATGTTTTACCCATGTACGAATCCATGATTTTTAGTATCAAGTCTATTTCAAATATGTTAAAGTTTGGGCAAGCCCACATGATTCATGTATGTTTTCATGATTTATTTCAGTTGTATGATATTAGCTTACCAGATGGTTTTGGAGTCGATACTCCCACTTTCAACGTGTGGTATATTTTGAGCCAAGGCTCCCCATATTCAGATTTTAGATAATTCATGTTATTACATTATCAACTTCATTGAAAAATGATGGTTTTATCTTCGTTGAGAAATGTTGGAGAGCATTTACATTTTTTAGGAACAGTGTCTAGCACCGAGTAGGCTAGGGGTTGAAAAAACCTCGAGTCTCAGAACTACGTGCCAACGTAACATTTTTCAGTTACTTTGGGACCTCTCTTGTGAGCTTTCCCTGCCTCGAATGGGCCTTCAACTTGATATCGATATCATGGTAACACCCTTATTCCTGGAAAGGCTTTGGACAGATCTGCCCACTTGAGTGTAATAGTTGGGATCATGTAAGCTCTTTCGTGATACTATTGGTTATATGGTGAGAATCCCATTGTTTCTCACGATTTCAGTTATGCATGGTCATCAGTTATGAAAATATGTTCTTTGACCCAATGATCAGTTTATCAGTTTTACTTATGGATATCAGTTCCATCTTTGGATCACTTGATTCAGTTATGAAATTCAGTATTTGTTTAATCATTTTTTCAGATATCAACATGCAGCCCTTACTCTTAGAATCTTACAATGATATGATTTAGGTTATGCATGTTTTTAGTTTATACTTACTTAGCCTATTTTACTTACCTTTCTTACTTAGTACATTCCAAGTACTGATCACATACTCTATGTTGTATCATTTCATTATATAAGCTCCGACATTCTGATTCAGTCTCGCCGCTAGCTAGTTTTAAGATTTCAGCCTTGACAGCGTTGTTGGTGAGTCCTCATCCTTCGAGAACCTTTAGATAGTTGAGTCATCATCATTTTCAGTTTCAGACTTCTAGTGAGCTAGTTAGGGGTGTTGTCCCATCAGCCCATCAGTATGTTAGAGGCTTTTCGGATATATTTTATATTTACAACTTTGGATTCAGTGTTTTGAAATTTTCGTTGTTCAAATGTTTTACTATTCATATTTCCGCTATTTTAGAATTTAGGCTTTCGCTTTATTTATGTTGAGCTTTAGCTTTCATGTTCATGTCATGGCCCAACATAGAGCCATTTATGGCTCTAGGTTTCGTGTCTAGATCCGGGCCTATGTTTGGGTCGTGACAGAGAAGCTCAGTCCCAGGTATATTGGCCTTTACTGAATCTTGAGATGCATTGGCAATGTGGCTTACAAGTTGAAGTTGACTGCGCAGTTAGCATTGGTGCACCCAGTCTTCCATGTGTCCTTATTGAATAAATGTATCGGTGACTTGACCTTGGTAGTACCTCTAGAGAGTGTTGGTGTAAAGGACAGTCTCTCTTACGAAGAAGTTCCAGTCCAAATCCTAGACCGTCGGGTACATAAGCTGAGAAAAGAGGAGGTCGCCTCAGTAAAGGTCTTATGGAGGAACAACTAGTTGAGGGAGCTACACGGGAAGCAGAAGTAGGCATGATGGCTAAATACCCTCACCTATTCCCTTCTAGCTTCTCTTGAGCATCAGGTACTAAATTCTTCCTTGGTACTCTATTCAATTCCATACTCATCAATCCTAGCCTTTTTTAAATGTATACCCTAGTTGCATAATTTTAGTTAGTAGGTCTATCTTATTTTGGAGTCAATCACTCCTTCAGTAATCCGTTTTTAGCTTTCAGTTTAGGATTATAGTTTTTTTGAAAGTCTTTCAGCTTATTTAGCCTTCATTCGAGGAAGAATGATCCCAAGGGGGAGTTATTGTAACATCTCAAAAGTTCCTTAGAGCAAACCAAGACTTGAAATGAAAAATCAGAAAGAAATCAGAAAACTTTTCTCAGAACCACTTGTTAGACGAGTCATTATCATAGATAACGATCAGTTAAGTAGGTCATTAGTTGTCATAGGTTTTCCCCTAAAATTTAATGAGCCACACCATGATCTGTTGTTACTAGTAATGAGTTGTTGTGTTGCCCGTTCTGCCAAGTTTAGAGGGCGATTAATATTTTCCTCCCAAATAATGAGCAAGACAACGAGTCGTTGTTTGGTATAATGACTCGTTGTGGGGAGCCGCTAGAGGAATTTGGGAAATTATTAGAAACCCTTTCTAGCGTCGACAAATAGGACCAACAACTGGTCTCAACCAACGAAACATTGTGTGACCTGTTGAACTTGGATGGGTAGATTTTGAAATGGTTATTCAGGGGCATTTTTATAACTTTCAGCTATTTTAGTTCCTAAACTACGTCATTTTGGCGTAAATTATCAGGGGTTAAGGGAGTTAGTTGATTCTTCTCCCTCATTTCTCAGTGAATCTCTCAGAACCAAAACGTAAGAGCGCAAGGTGTCTCTCCAGCAAGAACAAGGGTTTCAATCTTCTCCTTATATTCTCAAGGATTTTCTTTGGGAATTCTCCTTCAGATATGAGGGACTTCAACAAAGGTTCCTCTCACCCTTGTGTCCCGAGATTCTTCAGTAACCCTAGTCTGAAATTTTAGAAATCATGACCTAGGGCTTTCTCTTTAGTTACTGAAATTCCTTGTCATCCTAACATTTTTGAGTTTTCATGTATAGAGTTGATTCTTGTATGATTTAGTAGATAGTGTGAAATGCTATATCTTTTTGTGGAATCTTATGAGTATAATCCTCATCAAGTATGATTTAAGCCAAGTCTAAAATTCCCAGACTTTGAACACTTAGCATTCCACAGAAATGTCAGCTGATCAGTTTGACTCTTCATCAGTATTTTATTATATTTAACTATATCAGTTTATGAGAATGATTGCCGTTCTTTAGACTGTCACGACACTTTCGGATAAAAAAACCCTGACAAGTCTTATAACTTAGTTTTTTTCAGGTCCTTAGACTCTCAAGACACTTCCAAATAAGTAGTTCTGACTTAGTCTTAGGACATTAGTTTTGATCTATCAGCACATGTTAGAAAGATTTAGAACCTTTCAGTGAGAATAGTACTTAGCATCGAGCGGGCTAGGGTTCAGTGCACCCAGGTTCCTAGAACTACATTGCCTCCATAGGTTATTAGCTCGAATGGGCTCCAGACAGTAATCACTCAATTCAACCACTATACCCTGGCAAGGTACAGTGGGCCTTCTTCAATGTGGGCTATACATTGGACTCCACATTTAGCTCACGTAGTAACATGTAGGTTATAGTCTCTCCCACAATATAGCTCAATCCAGTACAATCTCCAGTTTAGTTCAGTCTTCTAGATTTTAGAATTGTTTAAGACCTTTCGACAATTATTTGTACTTATAGTATTATCAAACTTTCAGATTCTTTTAGTACTTATGAATCCAGATATGGTCATTACATGTCCTGCCAGTACAGTTTACAGATATTCAGTATCTTTATGTTTAGTTCATCTCACATACTCAATACATTCAAAGTATTGATCACATATTTTTATGTTCTATATTGTTTTATGATATAGGCTCAGGTACCCAGTCTCAGCACCACAACTAGTCACTCGATGATATCTCAGCTGCTTCAGTGTTGATCCTCATTTGCCGAGGGCCGGAGTTCTGTCACGCCCCGCCTTGGGGGTATGACTGGCACCTGGTGCCCTAGAAGGACCTGGACTACTAACTGGTGGGCCGAGGCACATCTGGTGCCTGGCT
>JACEIK010001254.1:0-63464 GCA_018107945.1 Datura stramonium
CCAATTAGCATTACAAGATCGTGATAGGAGCTGGCCATCTATCTCCTCCTCTACATTTAAAGATAGTACCTTACTGGTAAATAACAGTAAGAACAACTTCTACACCAAAACAGTTAACACAATCTAA
Organism: Datura stramonium; assembly: GCA_018107945.1. Classification (NCBI taxonomy): domain Eukaryota; kingdom Viridiplantae; phylum Streptophyta; class Magnoliopsida; order Solanales; family Solanaceae; genus Datura; species Datura stramonium. The sequence continues at coordinate 128 of JACEIK010001254.1, forward strand.
GCTATTACATCATTATAAGAACAACTTGTACTCTCTGTAGATAAATAAACAAAGGCGTTCTATCAAGACTGGCCAAAGGTGTCCTCCATTTTACAATGTCTCTGGCTCTAATATGCACATACAAAGCCACTTCTCGACTTAGCTTGTCACAGTTGAAATACTCAGTTTGAAATCTGTTACTATTCCTCTTTCTCCATATAATCATCTCCACCATGGCAAAGACACAATTGATTATCGCTCCTAGTCCAACACTCTTCTTAACCTATTTATTTTCCCAAGCTAGTTCCAACTGCCAATTGTTCTATTAATCCCCAACTAATGTAGTAGCCTACTCCCTAGCTATTTTGTCACCAAACACTCAAAGAGCATGTGTTCTTGAGTCTCTAGGAGCATAGCAAAAAGTACACTCCATTGGCACTTGAATACCAAACCTCTATAACCTGTCAACAGTGCTTAACCTTCTTCAAGCAGCTAGCCACAATATTAATATATATTATGGGTTGTAGTATGATGCTCGTCCACTACACCTTTTGATAGATAGGGAGCAGCTTTAGGTACATCTATTTTATAAAATAAATTTCATTCTTTACCATTAAATTCAACTTTGTATATAGGCTTTCTGGAATGGACTGATTCTTCATCAGGACCTTTCTTGTCTCCATAATCGTTCTTAATACTCATGTAGCATATCTTGGTATAGCACACTCTTCCACTGAATTTTCTTTCATATAGTACTCATCCATCCACTTTATCCATGGCAATCCTTTTCTCTGGTTCAAAGCCCAAAGTAACTTTAGGATAGTAGCTTGATTCCATAGATGCAATTTTATTATATTTTGTCCTCTAGTAGCTTTGATACTACAGAACATCTCCTAGGATATTAGAGACTTCTTTGAAGGTTCTAAGCTACCTATCCATAAGAAAATTAACATGAAGAATCAATCATTTTCAGTATTTTCTTAGGGAGGACAAATATTTGATCCTAGTAAGTTTGGACACCAAATATTAGTAACTTAATCAATTAAATTCTTCTAGCATAGGATAGTTATCTTTCATACCAACATCTAATCTTTTCTGTTATCTTCTCCACAAGTGGAAGACATTGAGCAACTGTGAACTTCTTAGAAGAGAGAGGAACGCCTAAATTCTTAAAGGGGAGTTTACACTCAGTGAATTCCAAGTCAGTTAGAAGCTCCTACTTTATGTCAAGGTGAACTCTAGACATGTATAAAGAACTTTTGTCTATATTTTCCTAAAGTCGTGACACCTTTGAGAACTTTTGGAAATCACGATTCAATAAATGGATGGACTTCTTCTTAGCCTTGCAGAACATAAGCAGGTCATCTGCGAAATAAATATGAACAACTGCTAGTTTCTTGCATCTAGGGTGATATATGAAATCCTTATGTTGTTTTATGACATGTAACTCTCTGTGTATGAACTCCATAGTTATTATAAAGAGATAAGGGGACTAAGATCCCCTTGCCTTAGATCGCTCTTCGCTTAAAAAAGCTTAGTTAGTCCCCTATTTAGAACTAGTGAGTAGGAAATAGATGATACACAATCCATTATCCATTGGTTAAATTTGAGAGGGAAACCTAACTCTGTAAGTATACTTATAAGAAAGATCCACTCCGCAGTATCATAGGCCTTCCTCAAATCCACTATTAACATAGATTTAGGAGACAAACCTTTTCTGGTATACCACTTCATTACTTCATGGCTAAAAAGAATGTTGTCTACAATTCACCTTCCTGCAATAAAAGCAGTTTGAGTAGGACTCACTGTGAAAATCATTACCTCTTTGATCCTATTTGCCAGAATCTTTGCAAAATTTTATGGATGGTGGAGCAACAAGCTATGGGTTTATAGTCCCTCATAAGAGAAGGATTTGTCACTTTAGGCAATAGAGTAACTACAATACTTTTTTACTGATTTAAGGAGTTTCTCTAATACAAATAATTTCTTTATTCCCTTTAAGATATCTTATTTAACCACTAACCAATATTAAATAAAGAATTCAACTAGAAAACCATCCACTCATGGAGACTTAATAGAATTCAACTAGAAAACCATCCACTCCTAGAGACTTATCCAGTGGCATATCTTTGATGGCTGCCAAGATCTCCTAGCTAGTGACAGGATCAATAATTTTATAGTTCTGTGAATAAGATAAACATAGTCCCCTTCTTATAACCTCCACATTTGGACACTCTAACTCATCAGTAGCCTCGCCCAACAATTTTGAGAAAAAAGCCTGGAACTCAGCTTTCACCTTCATTGGATCCTATAGTTTGCAACCATTAGAAACATATATAAAAGTAATAGCATTTTTACAAGTTCTAGTATTAATTTATGCATGAAATTAATTTGTATTTGCATCACCACTAGTTATCCAATTCACCCTTGATTTCTGTTTTAGGACCTAGTCCTCCACAACACTTTATTTCCTAATGTCACTCAAAAAATCTTTTTCCTTCTCTCTCAGGTTTTCATTTAGAGGTTGTGAATGATTTATGCGTGTACCACCTCAATACCTTATCTAGCTTGTTGCAATTTATGATTGTAAGAAGCCAAGTAAGTGCTGAGTTCCCTTAGCCCTTCTTGTTGCATTTTCTGACTATAAGAAACCAAGTAAGTGTTGAGTTCCTTTAGCCCTCCTTTTATAGCCTTTAAATTTACCTATAACTGGAACATTCCTATACCATGAAATCTCCTACTCCATATATTACCTAGCACTTTCCCAAAGTCAAGATGTATTAGAACAGTGTGGAACAACTTGAAAGGCTTAGGTTTGGATAGTCCCCTTTGATGTAGTTGAAGGAGAATTGGTGAATGATCCGATACTCCAGGGGATAGAAAGTCTTCTTCCACATGCCCATAATTACAGACCCATTGGTAGTTACCAAATGCCTAATCAATTGTAGTGTAGACCCAACTGCTTGCCTCTTATTTGTTACAAAAAGTTAAATAACACCCTTTTTGACCTCAGACTAGTGAGATGCATTGTGTCTATATAATGTTGAAAAGCTTGTGTTTCATGAGGAGTAACAGGTGAATCTATCCTATTTTTAAACACAAACACATTATTGAAATCACCACTAAGCAACCATGCCTCTTGAATACAACTACCAAGATGAATAAGTTCCTGCCAAAAAATCTCCCTCTTATGCATCTATTACACGGATAAACTACTGTGAAAACCACAGAGGCTTATCCTCCAACATCTTTTCGTCTATAATGTATAAATTATGCATGAATCACCAACACTTGCAATTGAACATTTGCTTTCCATAACAACCAGATTCTGCCATTGTTTGCTATAGGGTAATTAAAGGATGAGTCCCAATTATGAGTAATCTTCTATTTAATACCCATTTCCTTGTGTTCTCTTACTCTAGACTCAATAATCCCCATCATCTCCATGTTGTGCTTCTACAGAAAGGGTCTTAACTCCTTCTATTTCAGGGGCTGATTAAGCCCCCTTATGTTCCAAGTGGATAAAATTATTTGGTCCTAATAGTCCCCCCTCTATCTCTAGTTGATCAGTGTCCATCTCCTGAAGAAAAAAAATATTCCCACTTATTAAACCTTTAAACCATGTTCCCAAAACAATCTGTTCCTGCTCACTAATCAAACTGGTTGGCTCTCCCAACTTGGTTTCATGTAAACTTTCCTCATTTTGATGTATCCTCTCTGTAGCAACTCAGTCTTACTTAGGTTTCTGAGATCTAGCTTTAGGCATTCTCTTCCTTCTTCTTTTAGCTCCCTGGAAGCCTTCGTCATCTAGTTTCTCTCTACCACCCTTCTACTAGTTTGTGACTTCATGTCCAAACTTTAAACAATCAAAACAAAACATCAAGCTTTATTCATAAGCAGCAATTTGATCAAAACTCCCTATGGGGGTGTTGATCACAGTAGATTCAGCTAGGGCTTGGGCTACATCGACTTTAATAAGAACACGAGCATATGAAATTCGATTCATATTTGTTGTGCATTCATCTGTGTGTAGAGGTTTTCCAATAGGAGTCGTAACCTTAATCAATGCATCACTATACCAGTACCCTATAGGTAGGCCAAGAAAGGTGATGTGCCATGATTTTACGATACTTTCGACGCTTAAAACTAAGAAACTATGCACATTCCAGGTATGTTTATGTCGATATGATGCGTTTGTGTTAAATGTTGCAGGAGAACAGTTACGGAAGGGAAAATGGGCAATGTAAGGCAAAAATGGACAAAACTTTAGGTTGATACCCAGGCCACGAGTCGTCGTTCCAATGAATGACTTGTGCTTGGAGTTGTGGAAAGAAGTCAAAGCTTGATGAAGAAGATCCAGTGTACTTAACAAGTTGAAGGCATGACTTGTTACATTTGGTAACGAGTGAGTTGAAGGAATGATTCATTACATCTGGTAACGAGTCGCTATGAAAGTTGTGGAGACTGGGAGGAGAAATTCTGAAGAAGTGCCCAGTGAAGATAACGAGTGACATAACGAGTCGTCATGTGAAGTGATGACTCGTCATCAGGTACTGTGGGCATTCATCGAGTGCACTGGAAGATTTAGTGAGCTAGATCCATGAGAAACCTAACGACACGTGCCCAAGCCTAACGAGTTGTTAGGTGAACCATCACAAAGACTGGATATATTGCTGAGAATGACTTAAAATCACTGGCCACGACTCGTTGGGTCCCCCAATGAGTCGTTACTTGGCCTGTTACCCCTGCCAACTTGGAATCCAAGTTTAATTAGGATAAGATTTGTTTGGAACTATAAATATAATTTTTAGGTTTATTTTTCGAACACAATTTATTTTACCAATTTTCATCCAAATTCTAGTGTTGTTAACGATCCTTCTTAGTTCAAGGAACAAATTTTGTAATTTTGTTCTAGATTTTGAGAATTAAATAACATTGGAGATTTGTTCATCGGTTTTGAAGTTTTATTCAATTCACATGGTTTTCTTCTACGAATTTTTGTAAGTTATAATTATGATTTCTTCTATATTTTGTGATTGTGATATTTCAAATATGAGTAGCTAAACCTATAACTAGGGTTGTGGGAACCATGATGAATTAACATATAGGTAAAACACTTAGTGATTCTTGAACGGGGTTTAAGGCATGTATTGTTTTTCCCTTCGTTTTAATTGTTTCTTAACGATTGCAAATGTTGGAATTTTCCTTAGTCTTACTTACCGGATCAAGGGGGTGGTGAATGGAAAAAAGGGATTAACAACAGAGGTTTGAGGCTATCAACCCTCATATAATAGCTTGAACTTGTCCGGGAATAGTTAATCCGATATTAAGGGTAAGGGTTAATTAAGCATACACCCGTATACAGACCAAATTGTGTGGTGATAATCATCTAGGTAGGGGAACAACCATTTAGGTGGACCCAACTTACCAATATTGCATGCTAAACACCGTAATAGATCACTAGTGTAAAGGCCTTGTGATTATAAATTTATGGGGAACACAATCCTAGTCAACTTGTTGATCGAATACAACCAAAATTGATTTAAGCATTATTAGTCTATACTCTTGTTTATTATTTTGTTTTTCAATTCTCCCCCTCCCCCATGAGGAAATAAGTAAGTCGATAGTAATAACTAACCATATTAACTCAAGTTCTTCCATATTCCCTGTGGGATCGGCCTCAACCTTTGTTGGGTTCTATATTTGACATTGACCGCTTTATATCTCATTTACGAGGTGTAATTTGGGCAACATCAAGGGAAGGTAGTCCAGAGAGGAATGGTTGTAAGACATTCCAAATTAAAACAAAAATTGATGTCCCAAGCTTGAAGTATAAAAGGATTATTTTGTGTCAAGCCCCGAGTTTACACCCTGGAGGGGACACGGTACTTGAGGCTACAGGTGACCCAAATTCAACCCTTTGTGTATCATACACTGGCATTTTGAGTAACATAAAATACATACAAAGGAAATTTAAAGAAAAAATATAAATACTTTGAGAGAAATAAAACTGGTTCATAATATTCGAAAACGTCAGAATGAAACTACAAGTCTGAAAAACCAAATCTGTGTCTGAAAGCTGCTATGAGTGATGAGTTGCTGGGACAAGCCCCGGGCTAACTCCAAATATAAATAGAAGAAAAGAAAATATAACTAAAGTAAATAATCTCCATCCTCGAAGAATGAGGACTCATCAACTAAGGTAGCTGAGATCTTCGGTGAGCGATCGACTAATGGGGTTGAGACTGTGATCCTGTAGCTGTATCATAAAATGATACAACATAAAAGTATGCATCGATTACTATGAATGTATTGAGCAAGTGATAGGATTATAACACAACGGAAGTAAATAAAGAAATCTTGAGCGAAAAGACATGGGATGACGATTAAATTTGCGAAATGAATGATTGAGGTGGTTGGATAGGCCTTATCGATGGTTAAAGAATGTTCTAAGTACGGAACCTTTGAGTGCAGTACAGAAGTAGTGAGACTAGGCTGAACTAACTAGTGGGAGAGTGCATAATCGACATGTAACAACGTGAGCTAGACGTGGAGTACGATTTATACACCCCAGGTAGAGGACGCGATATACATTTCCGAGGTATAAAGGCATGAACGGAATGATCAAAAATTAAGGGCGATTAGGCCAATAAATACTTTATAAGCTACGGCAACATAGTTACGGAAACACGGGTGTGCTCGTACCGTCGCTCGGTGCTAAGTCGTACTCCCACAAGGATAATCCTAAAAGCTGAATACTAAGGCGATAGCTCGGCCCAGGCCCCTAGGGCTAGTCGGGAATAAAAATGCGAAAGTACCTTAGAGAGCCTTAGGACCGGTGCAATTGGGTTCTAAAGCTGATGGTTGCTTATCTGAAGCGTGGTAACGTCCCAGAACAAGCGCCAATATGAAATGGGTCTTTAAGGCTAGTCGAGCAATATATATAAAGATCTCATGACCGCCTAATTGGACCAATAAACTAAATTTTGAATCGATTCTAATGGCGGGAGGTATGCGGCAACTCGAAAATTCGCCTCAAGGCGGTCGGTGACATTTTCGGCAAGCCGGCGAGTATTTTTCACATTTTTGATAAAGCCATGCAACCCATGTTGAATGAGTAATCAACATATAAAGTAATATGGGAATTCATCACACTAATTTAATAAAGAAAATTTCAAGATTTATTACTTGACAAGATTTCTAGTCACGTTCTACCCTCGGGGACTAGGGCTAAACTCAATGCACGGGGATAATCATCAACAACTATCACTAATGGTGTAAAATACCCATAATTAATGTAACAATATAATTCCACATGGATTAAATGAAATATTATCAAGAATTTCTCAACATTTGAAAAATCTCTTTGGGCTACAGAATAATACTTTTACGGGAATGACATCAGTTTAATCATGAAGTAATGGAAATCATATCGAAATAATCATGGATATCATTCTATGTGAATTCAAGAAGATTGACATATATTCCCTTCACATTCGAAAAACTCGAGGGCTAGGATTTTATAGAGAACTAGAGAAGGGTTTTGGGGGACCATGATGGAAGAACTTTCCCCTTATTGAATTCCCACATACGAGTTATAATTTCCTTGAAGAAGGAAGCAATTTCTTGTAATGGAGGAAAACCCTAGTCTTACTTGAAGCTTACGGAAGGAATGTTTATGGTAAATTTCTCTGCGAAGATGAGTTGGAATGAGCGGGAAAACCGTTTTCCCCTCTAATCCTGTCAAAATAATCCAAAACGACCTAGTTCGGGACTTAGGGGTGAGATTTATCGAAGTACCATTAGAAAAATCGCAAGAAATAGCGACTTTCGGTCCCTACGGGTGACCTAATAGGTCGTGGTCGGTGACCATGACTCGCGGTCACACCCTTGAGTGCACCTAGAATTTATGAATGGTCACCAAGAAGGACCTAACGGCCTCATCGCCGGCCACGACTCATGGGTTGACCCACGAAGTCCTGACTTCTCAAACTGCCGGGGGCTCGTGACGGAAGACACAATGGATTGTTACCTTGTGACCACGACTCGTGGTCACCATCCAGATTAATTTACCTTTGCATTAATACCCAATTCTTTTCAATTTCGGCCAAGACCCTCCCACAAATCAAGGTGGCCCGGCCACGACTCGTGGGGTCCTCGCGTCAAGTACACGCCTCCCTCCTTTCTCTTTTTTACTCACCCCCAACGGACGACCTAACGAATCGCAGCGGCGACCCGCGAGTCGTGGTCATGCCGTCAAAGGGACCTTATTTATCTGGTTTCAAACTCCTTACGGTCATCCCACTAGTCACATTACGACTTGTGGGCTGCACTCACCGAGGTCACCTCACAACCCATCCACGATACACGGTGCCGGTTTTGAGTTTCTCTATTTCCAACTCCAGTCGATCTTTGGGCTTTGGGGTATAACAATATCTCCCTAGGGAACATTCGCCCTCAGATGTTGGAAAGCACGAAGAAGTAGAGAAGTGCAATAATCATTTCAAATATTGATCGTGGTGAAAAGCTGAAGAACTACCTCCGTTAAAACTACATAGCTTCTGAATTCACTTTTCGTACATACATCCATAAACATAAAATAAACTTGAATACATGAGGCCCGAACATGAAAAGTACATGATATCTAAGGACAAGCGATAGTTGAGGTGTAACGGGTACAGTAGGCAATAAGTGTGGAGTGTCACAGCCATCATATAAACCCCGGCCTCCCACGTAGCTCCCTCCACCTACTAATTTCTCTATAAGACCTTGACTAAAGCTACCTCCTTGTTCCTTAGCTTACAAACCGGCGGGTCCAGAGGATGCGGAGTGGGACCTCCTTGTACGAGAGACTATCCTTTATATCTACCTTTTGTCAATGGCACAATTGGAGTTGGATCACCAATGCATTTCTTCAATAGTGACACATGGAACAATTGGTGCCTGAGAAGTCAACTCACGAGAGTAATTCTAGCTCATAGGCTACTTTGCCGAATTTGCCTTAGAATTACGCCCAGGGTCCCACATATCTCGGGTAGGCTTTACCTTCTTTTCAAAGCCTCATCACCCCACTTCATGGGTGAAATTTTCAGATAGACAAGTCATTCCACACGGAAAATCTAATTCTCTTCTCCTCCATCAACATAAGATTTACGACGGCTACGAAACATTTTTGACCTCTCTATGATGAGTGCCTTCTACATAGCTTCATGAACGAGTTTTGGCCCGGTGTGGCAACCTCAAACCATCTGAATAGGATCACAGACACTTTCTACCATATAATTCCTCAAATCGGGCCATCTGGATCTTTGGAGTGATAACTATTGTTATTATCTGAAAACTTCGATAAGAGGCAGAGTGGTCACCCAAGCGCCCTTGAAATCGATCATGTACAATCTCAACATATCTTCTAAGTCTGAATAGTCCACTCGGCTTGCCCATCTATTTGAGGAGGTGAAAAATGTTGTGCTAAGCTTGACTGGGTGCCAAGTCATACGAAAGACTTTCAGAAGTGAGGGTGAGCTGGGTACCTCTATTTGAGATGATGGATAATGGCACCCCGTGGCTGACCAACTCCCGGGCCTGGGTCTAGCAGTCCTCGGATGAATTCGTAGTTTTAGCTGGAGGAAATGTCTTGAATTAGTCATTGATCCCCCTTTACTACCCGGTGGAATCATGTTGTTGATGAGTTCGAGGTAGACCGTAATAAAGTCCATATTTAATTTTTCTACTTCCACATGGGTATGCCTATATCTTGAGGCATACCTCTGGTGCTGATGTTCTACATTGACTTGTTGGCAATTCGGGCACTTGGCTACTAATTGGCGATGTCTCTTCATGTTGTTCCACCAGTAAATATCCACACTTGAAATCCCGATACATTTTAGTAGCACCGGGGTGGATGAAGTATCTCTCGAGCTATGTACTTGATGATATGCAACATCTCAAATCCTGCCGTCCAGAGTACGCACAATACGCACGATAACATAGCATACCATCTCCCCCTTTGGAAAAAGCCTCAAACTCCTTTCGGAAACTGAAACTTCCTTGAGTTTAAGTAGAATGGGATCTTCATCCTATTTGAATAACTTCAACAACCAAAGAGGAGTCTTACCCACTTATCATCACCACTCCACCCTCAAAGTTTGAACCAACCAAGCTGGCACCTAGCAAGGCTAGTCATGAATATCCTTTGCCAACTCTTTTTCCTTCCTCAATATGAGCCACGCTACCCGTGGAGCACTTTCTTGAGGGCATCGGCCACCACGTGGATTTGCCGGGGTGATAAAGAACACTCGTGTCATAATCCTTTAGGAGCTCTAACCACCTCCTTGGCAAGATTCGAGGTCGCCATTTCAAAGCCCTTACTAAAGGCTCTTGTGATCGGGAAAACATCAACGTGAGCCTAGTATAGTTAATGTCTCCATATTTTAGTGCAAACACTACATTTGCCCGGCTCAAGTCATGAGTGGGATAATTTTTTCTCATGAACCTTGAACTTTACGGAGGCGTAGGCTATCCTGCCTTGTTGCATCAAAAGCATATGTAGAGTCCAACTCTTAAGGAGTGTCTGATATACTAAAAATACATCTGATCCTTACGGTAGAGTCAACAGACGGTAGTGGTCGAGTTTTTAACTCTGAAAGTCTTCTCACGTACATCGACAAGCTGAATTTGCCTTCTTAGTCAACCTAGTCATTGGAGATGCTATAGAAGAAAAGCCTTCTATAAAGCCTCGGTAATAAACTTGGCCAAACCCAGAAACTTTTGATTTTCATTGGAGGTAGGTATGGACCAATCTTTCGGCTATTTGCTATCTTTTGATCAACTAAATACCCTACTTTAGAGACCATATCACCCGGAAATTCCTGAGACTTTAACTAGAATTCCACACTTGAACATGGAGAACAATTGGCGGTCTCGGGTATGCAAGAAGAACTATCCTTAAGTAGTTAGCATGCTCTTCATCATTTTTTTATTATACGAGAATGTCATTGATAAATACAATAGAAAAACATATCTAGATCTTGATTGAAGACTCTATTAAATGCCCGAGGTCATAAAAATTTGCCACGAGATTTGTTAGTCGAAGGACATAACCAAAAAACTCAAAGTGACCATGCAGGAGTCTTGAAAGTAGTTTTGTTATGTCACACTTTTTGACTCTTAGATGATGATATCCCCGGAGCTGAGATCTATTTTGGAGAAGCGGTGGCTCCGTAAAGTTGGTTGAACGGGTCATCAATTCTTGGTAAAGGGTATCTATTCTTGATATGGCTGTTCAGCGTAGTAGTCGATGCACATTCGGAGGATACCGTATTTTATTTCGCATGAATAGCTCTGGAGCACCCGAGGAGATGTTGGGTTTGATAAAAACCTAATCAAGAAGATCCTTTAGGCGCTCCTTCAACTCCTTAAGTTCGGCTGAGCCATTCTATAAGGAGGAGGGATGGAGATGGGCTAAGTATACGGAATAAAGGTCTATGCGAAGTCGATTTCCGTTCGGGGAACCGGGAAGATCTTGAGGGAACACACCATGAAACTCTCGACAGCAAGGGCCGGCTTGATAAGCTGGGTCTAGAATCAGAATCCTTGGCCCAAACTAGATGATAAATACATCCCATGGAAATAAGCTTTTTGGCCTTAAGGTAGGAAATAAGCCTACCATTAGGTCAAGACTACGAGCCATTCTAAGGCGGCTCATTAGGGAGCGAAACACGACAACCTTAGTTCTACAGTCGGCGAATAACTAGAGTGTAACCAATCCACTCCAAGGATGAGGTCAAAGTCGACAATGTCTAAATCTACAAGGTGGTAGGAATGACTTTATTGAAGGCAGTTGGATAGTTTCTATACACTCGGATGGCTCTAATTGACTTGCCAAGCTTGGGGTGGGCGAGAAGGGTTACGTGGGACTTCTAGGCGATGCTCCCGAGGCGAACTGCTGTGTAGGGATTCACGAATGATAATGTGTCTCTGGATCAGCGGGGCATATACATCTAGATGGAAAAGACATAACATTAAGTGATCACATCTAGTGAGTTCTCACGATTGAACGAGATGATAATGCATAAAAATAATTTTGGCATTGGCCGCCCTCAAAATTTTTGATGTGTTAGCCGATTGAGTCAGTCGGCCCTACGCTGAAATTCTTGGTAGTAGATCATGATCTCCCCGTCCTACGCTACTTGGGCATTCCTTAATGCGTGCAGGCGTACACAACCAAAAAGCCCTCTAGGCCTAAAGACCTCTCACAGGTGATTCTTGCGCATGGGGCTAGATAGATACACATTCCAGCACGCCTTTCTGAGGCGGCGCGGATGCTCCACCCCTCCGATCTTAGTGGGACCGAAAGGTAGGAGCCTTCAGGGCCCTACTGGCGCTCTCTGCTACTTTGCTTTCGTGGAGTAGTTTCTACCGCCATACCTACGTGGCCGTAGTCTGGCCCGCCGATCCTTTCCTTATTCTTTCTCTCTCCACGTCCATCGGTTTTCGGCTTGAATTTCTTGGGCATAGAATATCGAGACTAGAGAGGTCGATATATATGATCAACATCGTTGTTACACTCTTTAAGGATCGGGTTTGACACCCGTTTACAAAATTCATCATACGAGCCATTGGATCGGCCACTATCTCTGGAACATGTATTTGGACAACTACAGTGGTGCAAGGCATGCTCTTCTACGGTCTGTTTCTCGCGGGTTCATGAATTACGCTCGTTGGCCTCCCACTAAGCTCTTTGGGAAAAACTCTCCTAGGAAGGTTGTGTGAACTCCTCCCCCTCATAGGTCTGCTCATTGGCCAGCCCCTCTTTCCCTTGTTCATACAATGCCTAGGCTACCCCTTTTAGTGGTAGGAATCAGGTCAACACTCTCGGAAGAGCTGACACCCATTATGCGGATAATCTTTTTAATCTCATCCATGAACTCTTGGGGGTCCTTCCTACCTTAGATCCCGAAAGGATGGAGGGTTCATTTAGGTGAAGTCAAATCCTAGCGACTATTGTGGATATCCACCATGTGTTCGCCAGCACCACATGCTAGTTCACTGGTTGGTCATAGTGCAGGCGGCAGGTGAATTTAGCTAAAATCTACGGTAGATGCAGTCTTCATGAGAAATTTATCGGGGCTGGTGGGCAAGCCCTTTGGGTTGCAGCCCTCCCTTTATTCTTGCGTTATGGAGGAAAAATATATTGAAACAAAGTAGAGTATGAGTAAGGGTGATTCTAGGGGCCCAGATTTCAACAGATAAGTGAAATAAAAGCCATCTACTCCAACTACCATCCATGTACAATCCATACTAGATCGACCAACTGCCCATCCCTAATGACATCTCACCCAGCCTCCTGTCAAAAGTGTGCCTTTTCCAAGTAAAGAGGACTCTACTCGATACATTTGTAGACATCAAAGGATACTCTAAATCTAGTGCTACGTCACGAGAAGTTTTGTCACGCCAGAGTTTACACCACAGACCAGACACGATACTTGAGGCCCTGGTGACCTAGTCAACCCTTGGTCTATCATACAGTCAAATTGATAGCATAAAATACATACGAATTGGAAATTTAAAGAAAAATATAATATTTGAAATAAAAATTTGGTTCATAATATTCAAAAATGTCAGACAAAACTGCAAGTGAAAAAACCAAATCAGTGATGACCACTATGACTAATGAGTTCTTGGGACAAGCCCTAGCTAACTCCAAATATAAATAGAATAAGAAAATATAACTGAAATAAATAATCTTCATCTCAAAAGAATGAGGACTCATCAAGCCCGAGGTAGTAGCTTAGATCTTCGGTGAGCGATCGGCTAACGGGCGAGGCTTGTGATCACACGGTTGTATCATAAATAATACAACATAAGTATGCATAATTACTTTAGATGTATTGAGTATATGAGAGGATTACAAAACAAATGATTAAATAAAGGAAATGTTGAGGCTGAAAAAGACGTCGCGATGACCAATTTAGCTATAAAATGAATAAGCTGAAATAGCGGTGGTTGATAGACCTATCGATGGTCAAGCCATGTTCTAAGTCTAGAATGTGATACGAGTTGAACTAGACTGGGCTGACTAGTTGGAGTCTATAACGGACATGTAACCACGTGATCTAGACATGGAGACCAATGTATACACCCCAGAGTGGATCAATATAAAGGCATGAAATGGGTGATCACAAAAGTCTAGGGCTAGTAAGGCCAATAAATACTAAAACCTACCTAGAAGCGTAGTTTTGGGAACAGGGAATCTTTGGAACTGCTGGACAACAAGTGCTAAGTCCTACTCACTAGATAATCTAAACTAAATACTAAGGCGATAGCTCAAAACTAGGGCTCAATCAAGGATAAATCTTAAAGTACCCTTAGAGCCTTACGGACGATTTTGAAACTAGATTTTAGGTAGTTAGAGGCGCCTCCTGAGAGCTGCCGTAATCGTCTAAGAACAAGCTATGTCTGACTGGGGTCCTAAGACTAGTTATGGTATATATCTAAGTTTCATGACCACACAGTGGACTATTAAGCTGGTGTGAATCGATTCTAATAACTTACAGGATGTAATGCAACACCACACCTCGGGAAATTCTATAGTCAAAGCGATCTGCGACATTCTTGGCCGCGGCGAGTATTTTCACATTTGACTAAAGCCATGCAACCATGTATGCATTTAATTATTCATCATATAAAATAATAGAATTCTACATTGATTTAATTAAGAAAATTTCAAGATTTATGGTCTTGATTCTACCCTTAAGGACAGAGATAAACTCAATGCATAGGGATAAGCGACAATACTTATCACTAATTGGTGGAAAATACCCATAATTAATGTAACAACATAATTCCACATGGATTAAATAAAGCATTATCAAGAATTTCTCAACGTTTCAAAGAAATTTGCGGAAATTTAGAATAATACTTTTACGAGAATGAAATCAATTTAATCATGAAGCTGATGGAAATCCTTATCCAAAATAAATGTGGATATAATTCTATGTGAATTCAAGAAGACTGACACATATTCCCTTCACATTCGAAAAATAGTTTTATGAGAACTAGAGAAGGGTTTTGGGATGATGGAATAAATATCCCTTGTTGAATTCCCACATACCTTAGTTAGAATTTCCTTGAAGAAGGATGCTTGGGCTAACGCAATGGAGAAAACCCTAGTCTTGTAAAGCTACGGATAGGAAAGTTTACGGTAAATTTCTACGAGAGAATTGGAATGAGGGGGAAAACGGTTTTTGCCCCTCTAAATCCCCTTAAAATAATCCAAAATGATCTAGTTTATGACCTAGGAGGTTAGGAATTTAACGAAGTACTCTTAGGAAAATCTGAAATAGCGGCTATCAGTCCCACGGGTGACCTAATGGGTCGTGGTGCCCAGTGAGTGCACTTCCTTGAATTTATGTACGGTCTGTGAGGTAACTACTTGAATCATGCATTGTGGACGGGACTCATGTCTTGACCAGTGAAGTCCACTACTTCTCAAAGCCTACAAGGCTCGTGACGGAAGATAGAATGGATCGTTACCATGTGACCACAACTCGTGGTCACCATCCGTTACGTACCTTGCCTCATCCCGAATTCTTTTCCATTTGACCCGCGACCCTCCCCCTCGAATCGTGGTGGCCGACCACCTGACTCTCGTAGGGTCCTCAAGTCAACACGAGTAGCTCCCTCCCTTCTCACTTTCTTACTCACTCACCCCCACAGGTAACGTGTGTGACCTTACCATGATTCGTGGTCATGCCGTCAGGAGACCTCAGCTCCCAAGTTTCAAACTCCTACTTTGGACATTGATGCAGGGCATATTTATATGCCCAAGTGATACTCAAATGTGCGTTTTTGCCTTGTTTATCCAACAATGTTTGTACATTCTCATATAAGAAATTGTAGGAAAGTGTGAATTTATACTAACCAACATGATTAGCGTTGTTTTGCAGGAAGCATTACTTTTATGGAGTCTAAGTGCATGTTGGGAGGAATCGGAGATGGACTCGGGAGCGGCGAGGTGGCCAAGGAAAGCAAGAGATAATGAGGCTCGCGATGGAGGCCGTGTCACGGCCCCGCCATCGCGGATGCATTACGTCGGAAGATTTAATTGCAAATTTCGAGAGAGGGTCAGCGTTCGTACCGTGGCACGTTGGACCTATGTACTTGGAACTTGACATTCTAGTGAAGGTGCGCTTTCGCAGGTGTCATGTTGGGCAAGCTCGCGTTGCATGCGTGCCACGTTGGGGATAATTGCACCCGGACGGCCAAATTCCGAGGAGAGCTTCTGCGTTTGCAGGTGTCACGGAGCGGTGCTCCGCGATACACTCAAGTGACACGTTGCTTGTTATTTAGGAAAAATTTCACACTAGTATAAATAGAACACTTAGGTTTTTATTTTTAATTATTGACTTGGTGGAGCAACGTGGGTTACAGGGCGGTTGAGGGACGAAAATCTTAGGGTTTCTCTCTATCTCTTTCTCCTTTCTTTCAATTGTTTGTATGATTTACACACATTTAACGATGTTTAATCCACAAATGAGTGGCTAATTTCACATCTTGCTGAGGTTAGGAACAATTGTATTGAAATGTAATTGATCATCGGTTTTTTTAATCTTTTCTTCCATGGTTGTTCTGATGATTCTTGTTTCTTCTTGCATTAATGTATGGCCAATGTTAATGTATATCTAAAAAAGTTCGGTTTCACTCGAAAGAGCACGAAATTGGAAAGTTGTGAATTAATAGGATATGATCTTTTCTTAGTTTGGGAAAATTGAAATTGATTTGCTTGAGGATAGAAATATACACGGAAGTCGTATTAGTCGATTACGGAATCGAGGTTTGTATGGATAAGACATGAATTGCTTCTTATCACGAATGTAGGCGGAAGGTTCATGATTCTTATGTTGGGTTAAATACGAGTTTTAATCCATAGGCAATAATTATTGCAATAGGATGAAAGATTAACCACTTGTATCCATAATTTATTTCTCTACATGTTCGTTTAGCCTCGGCTTGTACTCATTCATAGTTCGGACTCAGAAATTTGTATATTCATTTTAGACTTAGTACAAATTTAGGAAACAAATATAGCTTCTTTACATTGTTGTACGCATTTTTAGAGTTACAATTTAGTGACGCAGATAGATTTGCCCGTAGTCCGAGTCCTGTGGGATCGATACTTGGATTACTTGAGCCATTTACTACTTGTTCGACCACGTGCACTTGCGTGTAGTCATCCAGACCACTTAGAAACAGTTTTGCGCCGTTGCGGGAGCTGGCAATCGGTAAGAATTTTCTTAAGTGTTAGTTTACAAATTCTAATAAGTGCTGACAACTTGGTCTTGAAATTTTGGTTTTAAATTCTTTTTTGATTTTATAGTATACACTTCTTGACATGACATCGTGAACACAAATGGTTTGAATGGTGAATACTCATATTTTGACGAATCTTTTAAATTTCGGAGGACACCACTTGTGCTGCTTGTAACACGTGCAGCATATGTAGTGGTCAAGATGGCCATTGGGATGGCTGTAGAATGCATACTCCCCTCCCTAGAGCCCCTACTATGATCCTTGACATTGTTTTTGATGAAATATAGGCATGTTGAAAATGAGGACTTGGGGCCTTAAGCTCGAATAGAAGACATGTTGAAATAACTCCTTGAGCAATCAAGCAATGAGGCAATGGCAGCATTGATAGTTCGGGAAGAGGAGAATGCGGAGGCTCTAAAAAGGATGAACATTAAATTCACAGATATTGTTGAGATTGAAGCTTGCTTGATAAAATGCGAGGTAATAGTTGTAGGCGATATTCAGAGGAACTACAAAGGAAGACAGGGTGAATTTTCGAGATAAAGCCAGGCATTTGAACCTCTTGAGTGTCCCAGTGATGAGCTCATACTTATAGAAAATTCGTTCGGGGGAGAAGAGATAAGGCCTGCCCCACTTGACACTAATGGAGAGACTGATGTTGTTGTGGAGAAGGTGTATACAAGTAAGGAGGTCAATCACAATTGCGGTTTTAGAGTTGACGTGGATGGGACCCCACTCGAAGCATTTTTCTACCTTGAGTTTGGTGAATGATATAGAAATAGGAATCTTCCAAGCCAATAGAGAAATGTCTAGAGGAGGACCCGAGCCCAGTATATTCCACTGGAATTTTCACGATTTCAATAGACAAAATGACTTCACTTACTTAAGGACCACTAAACGTCAAAGGCGACATCTCTTGCCCAGTCCACGACAATTTTCACCACCACCCTAGAACATAAAAAGGAAATTAGAAGAAATTATGGGTGAGATTCATATCCTCAAGGTGGAGGAAAAGCGGTGAAATGTAATGCATCGTGCCGCGACGGTAGCCAGTATTTGCAGGCAGCAGTGAATTTATTGTTTTATGAATGTCTGAAAAAAATGAAAAAATAAAATGAAAAGAAAAAAAGAAAAAATTATTGTAAATATAAAATAAAATATTATGTTTGTGGTTTTCAAACCTTCAGGATTCTAACCGATTTCTTGTTGTGAGATAAATTTCGGGTTGATCGGAGGGAAAAAAGGCAAAGAAATGTGAGGAGAAAAAAGCAGTGAAAAAAAATAAAAAGTGGCAAAAGAGTGAGTGCACGCGTTGGCTCAGTGTCACGGAGGAGGGACAGCGTTACCGCCGTGACACGTTGAAAGCGAATACGGAATTTTTACAAATTCGAGAATGCTGCCTTACAACTCAGATGTTCACGAGGAGGGTGCTCCGCGTTACCTCAGTGACACGTTGAAGAAAATGTTATTCGCGTCGGGTCTGCCCAGGTCACCAGGGTAACCCGCGCGAAACTGCACAACCCGATTTCCCCTCACTTTCTCTCATTTTCATCCCCTCGACAACCCTCCCAAAAATTCCCTCTCCCTCAACGTGCACGGACCTAGGTACATAATTTTCGTCAAGTTTCTTAGTTCATCGAATTCAAATTTATGTTCATCAACTCTATCTCAATTTTACTTGAATTTTCGATCTTTAGCATGAGATGTGAGTAAACGTTACCCTAGGTAGAGAATTGAGCTTAAATTCATTCAAGTTATTGTTGATTAATGTTTAAGTAACATAATTGTGATTGCATGAGCGATAAATACATAAGCTTGATCGAATTTTTGTAAAATGATAGCTAGGGCTTGGATTTGAACATGAAAGGGAAGAAAACTAGTTGAATTCAATGAAATTCTTGTTGGTTTTTGTATGTTGGGTGAGATGAGTTGGTCGTGTTATATGTTAATATGCTAAAAGACAGACGGATTTTGGGAGTATTCCTGTATGCAAGAAATGGGTGATTGCATAGGTTTGTGTAGGTAAATAGTTTTTCATTTTTTTTTTCTTTTTCCTTGCTAGAGATGCTTTGTATAAAAATTGTGATCGATGGTAATGTGTGATTAGGTGTACGAAGTACGAGTAGTACAAATGAATTTATACGAGTCAATTCTCTGAATGCACGAGGCATGTTGTTTGTTTTGTTTTTGTTTTTGTTTTATATTGTTTGTAAATTAAGAATAAATATGTTCTTGGCCAATGCTGGCGTAATTGTGGTGAAGACTAAGTGTGGGGTGGCTGGCCTAACCCAGCCTTAGTTGAAGCTAATTCTAAAGTAGCCCGACATTGAGATTATGCGCTGTTGGGCAGGGGAATGATGTCGGCGAGGCAAGACAAAGGGAAGGCGCATCTACGTCGGGCGCCCAGGAAGAAAAGGCTCGGGCGGGAACGACGGTCAGCAGCACAGCGGTTCTCACGGCCAACGCCGCCAATACGAGACTTAGATGGGTGAGCGGAGGAAGGGAAGAAATGGTTCACAAAGCCTGAGGAGAACAAGTACTTCCTGGAGGAGCATATTGCAAGGGAGCCATTAGCACAGGAGTTCCCTCGAATTGTCCTTAGGATTGACAACTGTAGTGAGATTCATCTTTGAAGAACGAGGTGCAATGCACTTGATGAGTTCTATGCAAATTGGAACTGACGCTCCGCATTCACACCATCAAAATAAGGGCGAGTTGTCACTCTTGAGCCTCATCACACGAATGCCATCTTGGGAACGCGAGAACACGACGCCCATACTCAGAGCAGTTGAATATCACTCCACCTTACGCGGATATCGGACACATTATGTGGAGCCCGTTCGGCGGCGCGCTGGGCCGGGCATAAGGAGAGGGCCATCGAGACATTGCCCTACTCACGGATGAACGGGGAAGTTAGGATCGGCTAAAAATAGTGTGTTCTGCTTGATTAGGGGTGCACACTGACGAGGAATGTCACACGAGGATCGCTATGCAGTGTATGCCACGATGAAAGAGTGCCGGAGATCAATGTTAGGCGGTGATCATATCCGCCATGAAGAGAGCCGTTTGCATCAAGGAGCACGGTACGGGTTTGGCGGTGGCGGCCCCGTTCCTGAGGGCCTAGATGTTGAGAAGAGGCCACCGTTATATCCTGAGATGGAGGCGTGCCGTGGGCGTCACAAAGACCAAGGCACCACGACACCACTCACGGGCAGTTCTTACACTAGCGGCGACATGCTCGGGATGATATTCATAGCCCCGCATGTTCGGGATACGAGATGCTCCCGGCTGCGCATGGCGGGGCGGCGACGAGAGGATAGGCTTTGTGGCGGCTCGACCTAGACTACCCTTTCGGCGAAAACGCCGGGGAGCTCTATGTCGGTGGGCCCCGACTATTGTGGAACATTAGTTGATGATGTCCCAACGTGAGGGAGACACGTCGCGAGGATTCGATGTTGAGTCAGAGGAGGGGCGATGGGGAATCGAGACATGGGAGATGAGCGACACACGATGAAGAAGTGAAATACTTTGATTGATCGGGAGTTTCACCACCCACTTGTTTGTGCTTTGTTGGCTGTATGAACAGCGGGGACGGTGTTCGGTTTTAAGTGTAGGGTGGGGAGTAGTTAGGTGTTGTTGTTTTTGTTTTGATTTGTGTGTATATTCATGATGCATTTATTGTGCTTAAGAAATTTTGTGACCACATTGATTTTTGTGTGTATGTTTCGTATTGTGAATATCATGTTGAAGGCATTTGTCTTTGTTGAATGTTGTTAGCTAGTGTGTAAATATTTTTATCAAGAAATCATCGATATTTTAAAATTTCGTTAATTATTTTATTATTGGATTTCTCGGCGTTTGTTTCGGTTCTTTTGCGGAGAAGAGTCCCATTGAACCGAAGTCGTAAATAGTGACCGTTCCCTATGATGGATGGATGACGACCGTCTTAAGTTAAATGTAGTCGATAGGAGTAGCTTTTGTCTTTCAATTTTTTGTTTGTTGGTTGTATCCCATGCATGTTGCTACTCTGTAGCTACGAAATTTAACTTCTTCGATGTTGTATATGATGTTTGAAGTCTAAGGGAATTCGTATGAAAGCATGCAATTTTGTACATATGTGAGAATACCTAGGCCATAAATTCGATTTGGTGTGATTGAGGCTTAATGTTTGAATTCTTGTAATTAGCTGATTGAAGAGTCTGCGAATATGTCTTGAGTTGAGCATGTGCAATGAGTGTATAGTGAGGTCTCGATTATTTTCATACTGTTGTGAAGTGTCTAGAACTTGCACATTTGTGTGTACAAAAACGAAATGAAGAATGCTTGTAGTGTGGGAAAGGAGTAGGCGTTTCTTTGTTTTAGCCTAAAGTTTTCTTTCTTTCTTTCTTTTTCATACCCACCTCGAATGTCAAATACTAGTTAGCCCATTGAGCATACAGCCTATTTTTTTTTCTTTTGCGAAAAGGTGTAAACCAAGCTTAACCCTTTCTTTTCATTATCCGTAAATCTGATCCAAACTCTTAAGCGCTCAAGAAAAAATAATTTTCCCACGAGTGTCAAGGAGTGAGAATTGTGAAAAGAAAAGAAAAAGCAAAGTGTGAAAGTAAGAAAAGAAAAAAAAAATCAAAGGTGCGATTCTTAAATTTAAAGAAAATAAGATGTATAACTAATCTTTGTTGTCTAGTACGGGTATTCTTAAAGTGGGGGACAAAAATAAAGAATACTTCAAGAATAGGAGGAGGAAGGAAAGAAATTGCCCCGAGAAGGTGATGGGATGTATTGGAAAGAAGCGCTTAAGGATGCTAGTTGCTATTATTGGTTAGCCCGGTATATACTGGTTCGTAGCTTACATTACAACCGTTAAGTCTATGTGATCTTACATCACGCGTCCTTATAATAATTGAGTAATACACTAGAGGCAAGCCTATGGTTCATGACACAATGCATGTGAATTCTTTTGGGAGAAAGTGAAATTGTGTGCTTATATGCCCTTGCATGTAATGTTTAGAGTTCATGTGATTGAAAAGGGGGAAATTCTCTTGTGATGTGAGGGCACATGCTTGACGAGAAAAGAATGAATTTCAGTATCGGATATCTTAGTCAGCTAATTTGCATGAGTTTTAGTATGAGAGCCGATTCTTAAGTCTAGGGGGTCTTGATATGTTAAATGTCATCGTAATGATGATACTAGGCATGTTTTCTTGATGATTTGTTGTGTAAATAATCGGTATAACCGTAGCTCGGCTTGTTGAGCCAAAGTATCCATGATGGGGTGTCGGTGCATGAGGTGTAAGATAATTGTTCGAGACGAACAAGATTTTAAGTGTGGGGTAGGTGATCTAGGGCATGTTTGCCATGCCCCAGTGATACTCAAACGTGTCGTTTTTGCCTTGTTTATCCAACAATGTTTGTACTTTCTCATGTAAATTGTAGGAAAGTGTGAATTATACTAACAACATGATTAGCGTTGTTTTGCGGAAAAACGTACTTTTTATGGAGGCAGATGCATGTTGGGAGGACTCGGAGATGGACTTGGGAGCGAGCGAGGTGGCGAGGAAAGCAGAGATAATGAGGCTCAGCGATAGCGGCGCGACACGCCCGCCATCGCGAATCAGCTCTGTCCGAGGAAGATTTAATTGCAAAGATTTCGAGAGAGGGTGGCGTTCGTGTAGGTAGCACGTTGGACCTAATTACACGGAACTTGACATTCTAGTGAAGTGCGCGTTCTTGCCGTGTCACGTTAGGAAGCTCTGCGTTGCATGGCGTGCCACGTTGGGGATAATTACAGCGGTCAAATTCCGAGCTTGCCGTTGCCCAGTGTCACGGAGCGGTGCCGTGATACACTCGGGTGACACGTTGCTTGTTATTTCGGGAAAAATTCCCACTAGTATAAATAACAAACTTAGGTTTTATTTTTAATTGACTTGGTGGGCGAGAACGTGGGTTACGGGCGGTTGAGGGGACGAAAATCTTAGGGTTTCCTCTCTATCTCTTTCTCCTTTTCTTTCAATTGTTTGTATGATTTACACTCATTTAACGATGTTTAATCCACAAATGAGTGGATAATTTCACTTCTTCTTGAGGTTAGGAACCGTTGTATTGAAATGTAATTGTTGATCATCACGGTTTTTTTTTTTATCTTTTCTTCCATGGTTGTTCTATTAATTCTTGTTCTTACTATGAATTAATGTTTGGCAATGTTAATGTATATCTAAAGAGTACGGTTTCACTCGAGAGCACAAAATTGGAAAGTTTTGAATAAATAGGATATGAACTTTTCTTAGTTTGGAAAATTGAGAATTAGTTTACCTTCGGGATGAAATATACACGAAAGTCGTATTAGTCAATTACGGAATAGGGTTTTGTATGGCTAGAACATGAATTGCTTCTTATCAAGGAATGTAGGTGGGATTTCATGATTCTTAAGTTGGGTTCCATCTGAGTTTTAATCCATAGGCAATAGTCGACCTTAGCCCCAGGAGGAAAGATTAACCATTTGTATGATAATTTATTTCTCTACATGTTAGTTTTAGCCTCAAGCATGCTCACATTCCATAGTTGAGACTCAAGCTGTATATTCATTTTAGACTTAGTACAAATTTAGGAAACAAAATATAAAAACTTTCTTTACATTGTTATGCTGCATTTTTAGAGTTACAGTTTATTAACATTTGAGTAGATTTGCCCCGTAGTCAAGTCCCACGTGGGATCGGTACTTAGCTTACTTGAGCCATTTACTACTTGTTCGACCACGTGCACTTGCATGTAGTCATCCCGAGACCATAGAGCAGACATCCCTAGTCACGTCACGACTCATGAAGGCACACGCTCTCTGGGTCACGATCCCATCTTGGGGATACACGGTGCCGAGTTTTGAGTTTTTTTCCGTTTCAACTCCAGTGCGATCTTTAGGCTTAGAGGTATAACATTACGGAATGTATAAGGTCCCACTTGCAAAATCCTATAATACTCCACCATTGTCGCAAAGAGAAATATAAAATAGCCTTCATCATGAAGTAGTATTTAATGCTTACCAGCAAATAGCTAAACATTGGCAATGAATTCTCCATCATCTTCATGTAAAGGTATATCCCCAATAACATAGCCTATCGTGAAGTCTCCCTTGTGGTCTACTCTCTATTGCATCAGATCGCCGGCATCTATGTTAACACCGAGCTTCCCATCTTTAGAGCTAGGCAGGACATAGTAACGTTTAGCCCATGCATTGTTCTATTATCATTTGAACAATTTCTAATCTGCGGGAAAGGTGGTGAAGTCTTCAACTCACAAAAGTTGAAGTCGTCATGCCATCTTTACCGATCCTCCCATGTGCTTCCATACGGCTCAAATGGAGTGAACTCTAAGGTTCGTTCCAACAACTCATCCTCTTCGTCCACCATAATCGGCGCAATTGAGGAAGAAATCTTCCAAACATGAGGGTAGTCGTTGGCCGATGGTACGGCATCTTGAGTAAAAATTTCTCTTGTCTTTGATCTTCTATGCTTAGCCATGGCGAGATTACGTGATCGGTATATCTTAGTATACATACCTTATGATTAGAATCATGACATTAAAATTAAGCATTTTCATAATTAAAGATTAGAATCATGATAGATCTATTTGGGCTATTAATTTATGATAGGTCATCAAAATCACTCTAACCCAAACCCATAAAAACATGAATAGATTGAATGAGTCATATGAATTTGAGCTAATTTTATTTCTCCTACTCCATGTTCCCTTAAGATGGAGGCTCAATTTTCTTAGACCAATCATATGTATAAATTGTTCAAATGAGGGACCCCTACGGATGGATGATATTTGTGGTCACACATTCTTTGTTTACTTTATCTCGAAAATGCATAAATAAAAAGAGTGGTCCATCGACATAGCCAAGAACGCCAAAACTAAAAAGGAGAGACTTATAACTTTGGATACCAATGTGGATAATAGTTTAAACTCCGAGTGTTTTATGAGAGTTTTTTTGGCTATAGAGCCTTTTAATGAAAATCGAGAATTAAATTATTAAGAAGGATGAATTGAACGTGGAGTTAAGGCTCTACGTTAGGTCTAAGTAAAAGTTAAAAAGAGAGTTGAGTGGATTGAATGAATGATATTAGTTAGGAGAAGTAGTGGTAGAGGTTTTGGATTGTGAATCGGTCATTCGAAAAGACTCATATAAGATCTAAATACAATCTATCAACGATGCATTCTATAATGGTAAAATTTAAGAAAACCAATGACTCAATTTAGTCAACTATTTTCTCACCAATTAACTAAATGAATTAGTAGATTTTTTTATATTGACCAACCTTTTCCCGACCACCATATTGGTTAACTTTTGATCGGTAATTCTTTAAACCCAATCATATTAGGTCAATTTATTCGAGTTGGAAATGACACTATTTTTAGTAATATTGATTCACCTAATTGGAATTACAATGCGACCTCGAGCCGATCAAGAATTTCCAACAACAATACAAGTTATTGGGTAACATAGAGTTGTGAGTGGTGAGGCTACAATTCCTTAAGATTTTAATTCATTTTCCTATACTCGAAGGAAGACTTAAAAATATCATCCATGAATGTAATTCGATAAAATTCCTTATAATCACAATCCATACATAACATATACAAAAAATTATAATGTAGGATCGATGTTACATATCCGACTAATGGACACTATGTCGATACATATCCTAGATCAAAGTAATAGTCGCTCGCCTTAGAACTACTAGGCTAAAGAATAGGCCCTTATGGATGATTTAGACTAGAATATGATATTTCTATCAAAATAAATATAGCAAAATGGTGCAAGTGAGGCAACATCATGCGATGCATATTTAATTATATCAATTGTCATTAGCCACGTTAGAAAAAACACAAATCATATCATGTATCCCATGTAACACCCCGCGTATTTAAAGCGGTATTGTTAATTGTGTTAAAATGTATTAGCATAGTTTGGTGGCTACATGTTGTACATCAATAGAAGGCCGGAGGATGGATGCATGAATTAGTGGTTGAGAAAGTGGGCAATAGAATCGGGGCAAGGCACGCGAGCACATATTGTGCCTCTCCCTCAGCAATGGGGTGGCATTGGGGATCAACTAGGAAACGATGAGCTTCCTATATATATATATATTATGGTCGGTTATTTATATCATTGTTCACTTATGAAAATCACCCTTTGATGGAAACCCTTGCCAATCACCCTCTTTCATGTCAAATTAGAGTGATAGGAAGTGGGGGAACATGTCCCGACATGATTCAAGGTGTCGAGAAGTTGAAATCATCGAGTGGCTTGCATTTTTGGTGGCTCTTTCGGTAATTTTAGTGGCTACCTTTTGTTGAAATATTTGGTAAGCTTTCTTCTTCGCCAGTTTTAGATCCTTAGATTGGTTATGCGTTCGTTAGCACTGGTAGGTTGTTGTTTTGAAATTCTTAGCATTGAGTTCATAGTAATCTTAGCGAATAAGCTTTGTTACGTTGTTTCTTTGTTGAGCTATGTTTGCTACATTTAGATAGAAACTTGGACCGCTCCTAGGCGGCGTTTTCATGGTGTGGATAGCTCGGGGATTCTATCACAACCCAAAACGAGAGGTCGGGCCAGCAAACACGGGACAAGGAACCCCGAGAGGTCCCAAGTCGACCCATGGTATAAGCATATCTAACTTCATTCACATTAGCGTAAGATAAACATAAAACATAGCGGAAACGTAAACGTGACATAGCATATAGAGCACACATGGCTTGAACTTGTAAACCTAGTCGGGGCGTTCGTACCTTGCCAAGGGTGAACTATAAAAAAAGTGTGATATCACCATGAAGAGAGCCATTTGGGCAGGGCAGTCACAAAGGAGGTCCCAACATACCTACGGTGGCACGTAGTTTATGTGATCCCAGGGGTAGAACTACAGGCCACTGAATCAAAATATACGGCTAAGTTGGATTTGCAAATCGCATAAACACCCATTTACATAAAGAAACTTGCGTGCATAGGCTGAACATGAAACTAAATGGAGTCTTAGAAGATATGGTACCTCAAAGTTGAAACTAAGCTAGTAGAATAAGTGTGGGTATTTAGCCATCATATCCACTTCGGCTTCCCACCTAGCTTCTTCAACTTTGGCATTCTCCAAAATACTTTGCTTGAAGATACTTCTTTGCTCCTCAGACCCTCGAACCCTGACGATCCAATATTTCAATTGGAACTTCCTCATAGCTAAGGCTATCCTTTAACCCAACGCTATCCACCAAGACTACGAAATTTGGGTCTCCCAAACATTTCTTTAAAAGTGACATATGGAAACACGGGATGCATGGAAGATAACTGCGAGGTAAGTCAGCTCATACGCCACCTTACAAACTCTTCTCATATGTCAGGTAGGGACCAATATAGCGGGGCGAGTTGTCACTTTCCTTCCAAACCGCATGACTCGTTCATGGGAGATACCTTCATAAACCTTGTCGTCCACCTCGAACTCCAACTCTCTCCTCCTCACATCGGAATATGACTTCTAATGACTGCGAGCGGTTTTGACCTATCCCTTATCAGCTAAAACTTCTATAGCCTCATGATGGGTCCTTTAGCATTGTGGCTCACCAACCTTAAACCAATCGATGGGCGAGTCTATACCTCAGCCCATAAAGAGCCTCGAACGGGCCATGGATACGGAGTTATAAGCGCATTATTATAAGCAAACTCGATCGGGGGAAAGTGATCATCCCAACTTCATTGAAGTCGATCACACATGCTCCCAACATGTACTCGAGAGTCTAGATTGTTCGTTAAAGCAGCCATCGTCTCAACGGATGGATGGAGCATCTTGAAACTTAACTTTGAGTCCCGAAGCCCACTCCAAAAAGACCACCAAAACTGGAATGTAACCACCGTGCCCTCGAGTAGGGTCAACCTTTGAGTGCGGTAGTGAGTCGAGTCTTCAATTCTTGTAAGCTCTTCTCTGAAGCCTCCAGGTCGTGGAGCTTCATCTTTCTAAAGTCAACTTGGTCAAGGTGCCGCAATAGATTAGAAACCTTGACAAATCTTCGATAGTATCCCTCTAAACCCGAGGAAACTTCGAATATCTTAAGGATTCACACCTGTCTAGAACAATTTTTACCCGCCGATTTTCTAAGAATCCTTTTTGCCCTCACGATACTACATGGCCCAAAAAAATGCTCTGAGAGTAGCTAACCAAAACTTGCACTTCTTTGAACTTGGAATACAAGCGAAGATCCTTGAAGTGCAGCACTACTCTCAAATGAGCGACATGCTCTACTCGCTCAGTATATAAGGATTTCGTCCAATAGACATAATCACAACGAGGTCCGGATACGGCTTAGACACCACGGTCATCGGGTCCATAAAAACGGGAGCATTGGTTAGTCCAAAGAAATAACTACAAACTCATAATGGCCATATTGCGTCTTGAAGGTTGTCTTCGGTATATTACTCTCCCAGAACTCGAGGGTGATGATACAGGACCTTTGAGATCAATCTTGGAGAAACACTTAGAACCACGAAGCTCGTCAAAAAAATCATCAATCCTAGGAAAAAGGTGTTCGGTCCCAACTATACGCAAGTGCACGTGGTCGTACAAGTAGTAAAGTGGATTTATTTGAAACTGATAACGATCCCATAGGAGCTTGTAATATGGCGGTAATTTTCCTAATTGTTAGTAAACGATTTCGTGATACAGGGTAGACAACCAAACAAATAATGCTTCGAGTCCAAGATTAATAGTTAATACGAACCTAAGTGAATATTGTAAGTTAAAAGTCTTGAACAATAGCAATGAACAAAGTAAGGTTAAGGAAATGCGGGGATGTAATTTATTAATTAAGTTCGAGTCAATCTTCTCTTCGGTTTTTTTAATTAGGAATTAATAACCCATGGATTGGATCTTTTCGACTCCTCACCAATTAAAGAATCACGAGACTTACATTACATTTACGTGATGCAAAAAACCCTATGTTCTATACATACATAGCATTCCATAAATGACCAAATATGACATTACGAGATATATTTCCCTATACGACGTAAATCTTCCTTAATTTCTCAACCAAGGAAAGAACATATTCCACCAATTCACATCTATCCAATTAGTCTCCCTTTCGGAATTGAAATTGGAATTCTAGAATATACACTAACATTGGCCATACATTAACGTAGTAAAAGGAAGAATTGGTAGAACATTGTAGTTATAGAAGATAAAAGCTGAAACAATCATTAAGTACATTCTTACGCAATTATCCTCAACCTCGGCAAGAGGTGAATTAGCCACTCATTTGCGAGATGAAACATCTTCAAACAAGTAGAAATCATACAAGCGTTGAAAATAAAGAGGAAAATAAGAATTAACCTAGGAATTCTTCTTCTCAGCGCACACTTTATCACGTTCTTGCTCAAAATGTCGGATACTTTAAATAAAACCTAAGTGTGCTATTTATACAAGTGAGGTACAAAATAATTGGCAGCGTGGCTGTGGAGTGTATCGCGGTGCATCGGCCGTGCCACGGCCTGTCGCTGAGCCTCACTTGGAACTCGGCTTCGAGGTAATTGTCTTCGACGTGGCACGGAGGTAAACGTGGAGCTTGGGGCTCCGTGACACGGTGCCATCACGCACCTCCTTGGAACTTGGGGTGTGGGATAATTATCTTCAGCGTAGAGCAGTGTATCGCGGGCTTCCGGCCTCCGTGCCACGGAGGTAACGCGCTCCTTCAGGCCCAAGATAAAAATTTCTTCTAGGCAGGCTGCTTCGCGATGGTAGCGTGACACGGCCTCCGTCGCGGAGCACCAAACAGCCAATTTCCTTGTCGACTTTCGCTTCTTGCTTAGGGTCCATTTACACACTTCACGACTTGTAGATTAGCTTCAAAAATTCCTTCTAGGCGCAGAAACTATACTTATCATTTCGTTAGAATAAATCCACATTTACATACAAATCACATTAGAATGCACACATAAAAGTGGATAAACAAGTAGAAATGAAGTATTAAAGTATCGCTTGGGCATGCAATTATGCCCAAGATCACCACACTTAAAACCTTGTTCGTCCTCGAACAATCCTTTCATATCTCATGCGAAGGGCCAAACCCACGCATTGCTAATTTGCTTGAGACCATTCAAGCTACGTCTATAAGGATTATTTAAGATAGCAAATCATCAAGAAGGCATGCATGATTTCCTTCGTGAAATGAAATACGGCCCGAGATTAAGACCTCCTAACCTCAAAAATCGACTCTCGGTCTTGTAAACTCGTTCAAATCAGCCAGTCTAGACATTCGACACGAATGTTATCTCTCATTAAGCATGTGCCTCACACACAAGAGAGTTACCCCATGTTCACTCATAAAATTTCCAAAGCACTAATGTGAGTATGTGAATAAGATTACGCTCTCTCTCCCAAAGAATTCACATACATCATGTTGTGACTCTTAAGCATGCCCTTAGTGTTTTACTCCACTAATTTGAGGATGCATGATGTAAGATCACGTAGGACTTATGGGTTGTAATGTAAGCTAAGGAACTAGTAAATACTGGGCTAACCAATAATAGTAACTAGCTTCCCCAAAAATTGCTTTTAATACATCCACATTCATTACGGGTATTGCTTCTTCCTCAATCCCTCTCACTCTTGAATTTTGTCTTTTTTGTTCCCATTTCTTTAGGCACACTTTCGACTTACTAGCAAATATTATTTAAGCAACATTTTTTCATTCATTGATTTTCTTACTCTCTACGTAATTAATCAATTCAAACAAATTTTTTGTGGTACCTTTTCTTTAACTTTCATAACTTCCTTTCCCTTCCATTTCAAACTTCTCACTCCCTCACTCTTTGAGAAAATTGTTTTTCTTAGCGGTGAGGAGTTTTAGATCAAATTCACGGCTAATAAAAAAGGGATTAAGCTTGGGTTGTGTCTATCAAGGAGTAGGCTAAAGGCTCAATGGGGCTAACTAGGATTTAACATTCAAGGTGGAGTACGATAAGGGGAAAATTTTTGGTTCATTCAAAAGAAATGCCTACATCCCTTTCCTACAATCCACATCCTTCATTTCATTTTAAAATACACACCGAGCAAGTTCTAGAACTTCACAATAGCATGGAATATTCAAAAACTCACACTCACGCATACTCAACTTAAGACATATTCCCACGAGACTCTTCATTCGAGTTAATTACAAGAATTCACTAATTAAGCCTTTATCTGGAGTCAAATTCTAGGGCCTAGGTATCTCAACATATTTTAACACGTTTTCATGCTTAGTATAAATCACACTTGCATCTTACAATCATGTGTAGCACACACATAACAGAATATTCGAACCATTAATTAGCTACACATTTGGAAAACAAAGGAAAGAAAAAAATAATCCTATCGACTACATTTAACTTAAGACGGTCGTCATCCATCCATCATAGAGAGGCCGGTCGCTATCACAAAGGAAACGTCGGTTCAAGGGACTATTCTCGGGAAAAGCACCAAAAACAAAAACCGAGAAACCCAAACAAAAAAATCTATAGAAAAAAATAAATATAATAAAAAAATCCAAATATAATAAAAAATAAATAAATAAAATTTACACATAACTACAAGTAGCTTACTATTTATTATACTATTACCACAAATTCATCAGCCACCTAACATGAAATACGAGTCACGAGTCATAAATAGCACGTCCACAGCACGGACACAAGCGGCCTTTCTACACTTGCACCTCTTTACTGCTCATGTACACACTTAATCGCCCAACACTATCCCGGTGTTCACATATTTGCAATTAAAAACAATGTTTGGAGTGGTGTAACTCACATTCCAAATCAAAATAGTCAATCTCTTCATCGGGTGCCGGTGCCTCATCACCAAGGTCGGGAATCGTCCCCCTTGCGTCTTCCTCAGACTCAATGTCGAGTCCTCAGTAATGTTCCTCATCGGTAGGGATGTCTTCATCAACTAGTTCTACAAATGCGGGCCTAACTCATAAGCTCAGACATGCTCATTGAATGAATAATCCATGTAGTGTACGGAATTCATCTGCGTGAGCCTTTCCCTGTCACGCAATTGCAACATGTGCATCCACATACATTCGGGCCATGTATTTATGTCATCCAGAAGGCATCGCTCGGCTAGTGGCACGGGCCCATGTAGTATCGGGTGCTTTGGTTTTAGTGACATCCAAAGGCATGGGGTCATTGAGAAATTAGTCCGGGGCCTCTTCTTCAATACAGTGACCCTTTGAGGAAGCGGTGAAGACCACTTAGAACCCCATGCGTGCCCCAGTCGATCTAGCTCTCTTCATGTGGAGATGATCACATTTGCAACATTAATTTCTGAACCTTTCATCGGTGCATAAACCGGACAAACTCTATCCAGTGACATCGAGTCATGTGCACCCAGGGATCGAGACAAGAGCAAACTATCTTTAACCATATCAGAGCTTCTGTTCATCTAGGAATAGGACAATGTCTGGTGGTAGCCCCTTCCCTTGTGACTCCACGGTTGTCGTCCGAGCTCCACATAAAGTGCGTCGATATCGCATATGGTGGTGAAGTGTTCGAGGTGAGCGGAGGACATGGTGTACGTGTCCCAGTACCCCAGGATTGCATTTAGATGCTTTGGTTCAAAAGTAACCACGCCCCTCGATCTTGACAATTGTGGAGTTTTGCGCAAAGTCGGGTTCCGGTTAGCGTAGAATTCAAGGATAAGATGGAGATTGCACTCTTTGGGTTCTTCAAAAATGAAGTTTAACCAACAGTGTCAATCCTATGTAGGATCAACAGGAATTCTTGTGCTAGTGGTTCCGGTGCTATCTGTTCCTACGGGAAATACTTGGTTTCCTTGTTTTTGGAATACCATTTCTTTCCCTCATCATCACCCATCTTGTTCCATATTTATGCGCATTGCCTCGAGCAGAGATGGTGTTCTTTGGCTCACTTACGCTGATTCTTACTCTTTCTGCTGGCGACCGATGTGGATGCACCCTTCCCTTTATCACGCCTTAGGACATTTGTCACTTGTGCATCAAACATACGGTTCAAATGTTATTCAAGGCATAGTTAGCTACGACTAAGGCTTGGCTTAATTTGATCACCCCACACTTAGTCGTTAGCGTAACCCGATACAAGTCCAATAGCCGAGAACAACCACCTATTTTGGCTCTTGTTTACCAGTTTAGATGCATTCATACAAATGGATGGAATATGGTTTCATTGTACTACTCGAGACTTCATACAATGCATTGTTAATGTTCATCCATCTTTCATTGACAACATCATGATCAATTCTCACTTTATGCACCCACCTATGGGATTTTCCTACTTTCATTCCCCTAGCATTTGATCTTCAAGCTCACACGTTATTCAAAATTGTAAGTTTAAAAAATTCTTTTTTTAAACTCCAACACAATCCACAATTTTCTAACTTAAGTTTTCAACATAAACTCGGTGCTCAAACTCTCTTCATTAACCAATGCTCCTTTTTCCAATTCAAATTTTCAGCCCGTACTCAATTTCCCAACCTAGGTATGCAATGGAAGAATTTCGACACACGTCGTATAATTATTGAGTTCTAAGCACAAAATAGAGTACAAAATCAACATTAAATCAATGTCTCAAACAATCACATACCTCCTCAATACCTTAGGGCGGAT
Organism: Datura stramonium; assembly: GCA_018107945.1. Classification (NCBI taxonomy): domain Eukaryota; kingdom Viridiplantae; phylum Streptophyta; class Magnoliopsida; order Solanales; family Solanaceae; genus Datura; species Datura stramonium. The sequence goes on from JACEIK010001254.1 coordinate 34,076, forward strand.
TTTCCTCACAAAACTTGTACAAGGTTTGAATTTTTCATCTAAAATTGAAAGAAAATGGAAGAACATACCTTACTTAACACAATTGAAATGAAATTTGTGGAATTTGTTGAGTACTTCCGTGTCTGGCAGCTTGAGGGAGAAGAGATAGAACAGCCCGCGGAGATGTGACGAAAATTGGAAAAGTCGGGGTTTGGGGTGTTAAAGAGGAGTAGTCGTGCGGGTCAACCCGATATGACCGACGCGAATTCCAGCCTCAACGTGACACGGAGGCCATCGCGGAGGCCGGGCTCAGTGACAGACCATGCGGAAGCTGCGGGGCCTATGAGCCTCAGCCTTGTCCTTGGAGGGGTAGCGAGGTCCACATCCCACGACACGAACAACGAGCTCTGGAATTTTCCCAAGTTTTATTTTCCTTACCTTGATTTGTCGCACTTTTGTATTTTGACCTCATTTCCTGAAAATGGAAATCACTTGATAATAATTTATTAGAAATCTGGGTTGCCTCCCAACTATTGCCTTTTATTTCTTTTTCAATAATCCTAACTAATCTATTACATTACATTCACGGGTTGCCTCCCGTGCAGCGCTTGGTTTACCGTCGCGGCTCGGCGCATTTCATCCTTACTCATCTACTAAGTGATAGACGTCTTCTCTCGAATAGTCTTCACCGATGATCTTATCTCTGTCCGTTCACCCAAAAAATGTGGCATTTTTATCCTCTTTCCACAAATTGAGCGCCCCCCGTGTGGGGTCATTCTCTAACTAAGCGGCCACGACCACTTGGACCATGACTTCCACAGGAAGAGTTTCAACCTCAGAGTTGAACAACAACACTTTCTACCCCAGCTCAAATATCCGATGCACCATATTACTGTCGTACCACCTTTTAATTTTCTCCTTGTAGCATTGCTTTTTCATTGGCGTGCCATCGAAACTGTCAACTCACTGTTTGCATCAACCTCTTCTTTCACCCTTTAGCTTAGGGTCCGTGTTTAGCTTTCGGCAGCCCGATAAGCTCGATGTTCCGACTCAACGGGTAGATGACATGCCTTCCCATAAACCAATTTAGCGGAGAAGTCCCAGTAGGTGTCTTGTATGCGGTTACGGCAGCCCACAACACATCGTCAAGTTTTCTTGCCAAATCAATTCGTTGTGCATTCCTTTGTTTTTACGCAAAATTTGCTTAATCTCAGTTTGACACCTCTACTTGCCCGCTAGTTTAGGGATGATACGGCTGTCGCCACTTTGTGCCGCACCCATACTTAGCTAGCAAGTTTAAGACACACATTCACAAAATGTTCCCCTCCGTCAACGATAATAGCTCGGGTATCTAGAGACCTAGTGAAAATCGGCTTAACTTCACAAATTTCGTCACCACCTTGTTGTCGTTCACAGGACAAGCCTAATGCCTCGACCCACTTAGACACATAGTCCACAGCTACCAAGATGTAATGATTACCAAATGACGGTGGAAAGGGCCCATAAAGTCTATCCTCCATACATGAATACCTCGGCTTCTAATATACGTGCGATGGCATCTCATGTCTCTGCCCGATTGTACTGTTCTTTGACATCTCCACATTTTGATATAGGCCTTACTTTATCTCTGAGCATTATTATGGGCCAAAAAAACTTGACTGCGGCACCTTGTGAGCTGTTCGCTCTCCCTCGTGATGACCTCCATTACATGGAGTAGAATGACAGCTCCCTCGACACTTCTACCAGTCGGCTTTTTACAGAAATGCATGGCATCATTACTTGATCAGGTGCGCAACGGTCACGGCTCATCCCACATATTATGCAGGAATCTGCCTCGGCTTCCCTTTCTTTAGTCGTTGCACTCGGGTATACTCCACTTACCATGAAGTTCCACAATATCACATACAAGTTTCGACTTCCTTTATTGCCAAGAGTTGTTCATCAGAACTCTTTGATGCTATCACCTTCCTTCACATACGAAGCAGCTCAATCGCGATAGGTGATGCACATTCATTCGCTTCCCTTTACCTTCTGGATCTCGAGATCAAACTCTTTACTGACAATAATATCCACTGACTAGTGGAAGCCACATCAGTCTTGCAAGCAAATGCAGGAATTTATTTGCATAGTCAATATATACAACCACTTCGACCCCACCAATGGATCCCCGAACTTGTCAAATGCAAACACTAAAGCCAACATCTCCTTCTCAGTATTTGTATAATTGACTTGAGCGTCAAGTGTTTGCTTGCATAATAAATGGAATGAAAAAATTTATTCTGTCTTTAATACGGCTCCTACGGCCACGTCTTCCATCACGCATCAACTCAAAGGATGTTTCTGTCGGGAGAAATTAGAATAGGCGCTTCCACCAACTTCTTTTGGCTCCTCGAATGCTTCTACACACTCCTTGTCAAATTCGAAATTCACCTCTTTTTCTAACCTTGGCATATCGGTCTAGAAATTTTGAGAAGTTAATTGATGAACAGCTCTGTAAAACCCAGTATGTCCTAGAAACACTTGAACACCCTTCAACGACACTAGTGGTGGTAGCTTTTCAATCACCTCGATCTTTGCACGATCGACTTCTAACCCTTTGCATGACACCTTATGGCCAGGCTTGATACCTCGCGCCCGGCTAAAGTGGCACTTTTCCCAATTGAGCACCGGGTTTGAGTCTTTACATCGAGCCAACACCACATCCAAGATTCTAGGACACATAGCAAACGAATTAACGAAAACGGAAAAGTCATCCATAAATACCTCGATAAAATCTTCCACCATATCGTGGAAGATCGCCATCATGCATCGTTTGAATGTGGATGGTTCTTTGCATAGACCAAATGACATTCGCGCATATGTCCCATAAGGACATATGGCGGTCTTCTCCTAATCGTCAGGTGTTTTGGCTATTTGATTATGGCGAACCAACCATCCAGAAAACAATAATATTTCGACTGCCAACACAACCAAAATCTTATCAGTGAATGGAATAGGATCCTGATCTTTCCTCGTGGCCTTATTGAGCTTAGATAATCATGCAAATTCACCAACCCCGAGCGTAACGTGTGGGAATCGGCTCATTCTTTTCATTTGTGACCACGGTCATCCCTCCTTTCTTCGGAATGCCTTGCTTGGGCTAACCCATTCATATGCAGAGATAGGATATACCATACACAAATCGAAGCCACTTGATCACTTCTTCGACCACGTATTTCATCACGAGTTCAACCTCCGTTGATGTTTCACGATTGGCTTGATCCTTCTTCCATAAATATCACAGTGCGTGCGAAAGTTGGACTAATCCCTTGATGTCGAGCATCTTCCAACCCATTGCTCTCTTAGCCTCTTAAGGACCACCAATGAATCTTTCACTTGTGCATGTCGGTTAAACGCTAGTTTGATGGCTGGCAAGGTGTCATCTTCACCCAAAAATACATCTGCCCGGATGTAGGCAATGTCTTTAACTCAATTCCGGTGCCTCCTCAATTGATGGCCTTGGCGGGGTTCCAAGGACCTCTTCCAACGGTTCAAAGTCACCAGCTACGAAGAACCATTTTGGCTCATTCAAAGTCCGCACCATCTCATATGTAGCCCTGTCCAAAATGATCATAGCCCACCAAGTCTCTCTCCAATGGGTCTAGTGAGTCAGCAATCTGAAGGTCGGTTACGATTTAAAACAACGATTCTTTGATAGCTCCTCATAAATGGCCGGGCGCTTCATGGACATGTGGTATCAAAACCTCTACTTTGTCATGTGCTCGCATAGTTAACTTGTAAACATCCCACATCGATTAAGGGTATTCAGGTTTGCCAAGAAGGGACGTCCCAAAATAAATGGGACTTCTCGTCGGCTCCAAATCAAAATTATAAAATCCATCGGGAAAATGAGGATCCCACTTGCACTAGCACATCCTTCCACAGCTACCATCGGGTTTGGCAAAAGAACGGTCATTGTTGCAAGATCACGGTAGTGGGTCTAGGGCTACTTGACCCAATTTCTTAAACACTAATGTTATGGAAATTTATGCTTGCTCCCCAAATCACACAATCGCGAGCTTGAATGAAATTGCCCAATTTATGTCTGAATAGTGAAGCTCGGGATCCTTGAGCTTTAGCCGAGAATCTATTACGTATTCGGGAGGTGCGATCCTCGGTAAGCGCCAACTGTAACATATAAGTCCAATGCTTTTGACACTCTAATTTCCTTGATGTACTTGGCATATTTCGGCACTACCTGCAAAACATCAACTAAAGGCAAATTAATATGTACTGTTTCAACACTTCCGTGAATTTCTTGAAGCAATCTTCCTCCTTGTGCTTTTCAATCTCTGAGGAAGCGGGCGGTGGTCTTTCTATCTCGGCTGCCTTTTCCTTCCTCCTCGCATCATCATGTCTTCATCACTACCTTGCTCCAGTTATGAGGTGGCCTTTAAGTTCCACCTTCTTGAGTTGAGTTTCACTCACATTGTACTCGTTGACTGCTTAGGATTTGGGTACATGGCTTGGTAATCCTCCCTCGATGCAGTGTTTTGGGCTCCGGCTAAGCTGTCGATCGTACTCCAATGCTGTATCTAATATGGCGATTTTCATGTCGACATTAATTACACATAATGCGACTGTCACGCTTGGTTAGCTATTATGGTTTTGAACATATCCTCGATGTTCTTGGATGGAGGAGGTGCATTGTTTCCCTCTATATTGTGGGTGAAAATTGTGATGCCCCCCTTGGTTTCTATGCACACCACGATTTGAACTTTGTCCCTAATGACTATTACTCCACATGAAAAATTAGGATGATTCCTCCAATTTGGGTTGTAAGCTGTTGCCACACTTCTTGATTACTTCTCCTTTGGGCGTTTCATACAAAAGATTGGCCAGAATGCGGATTGGCACCCACAACACTCGGTGTGTTCACTACTTCCACAGACTTCACACCATTCGGATAGTTTGCATTGGTAGGGCTTGTGCACGGCTCAAGCTCATACTGAAATGGGTGTTAAGTTGATTTTACCAAACTGACCATACGTACGGCAATAGGCTGTAAAACCATCCACCTCAAAGACCCTGAAGCTTTCTTTGCTCCTCCTTGAGTTGAATCCGCATTCCATTACAGATTTTATGAAATACGGTTTAATAAAGGTGTCAAGCTCTTCGTAGGTCTTCTCCAATGCACACTTAGCCATTGCACTTGAATCTAACAAAATATTTGTATGCGGTTCCAAACCCTCGATGAATGTATGCCAACACATCATTAAAATGGTGATGATGAGGACAATCCTTAACATTTACTTGAACCTCTCCAAGCACGATACAAATTCTCACCTCTCTCTATTTGAAACTTAGAAGATCGACTCCCCAGCTTTGCGGTCTTCCTTGATGGAAGAATCGTATCAAAAACTTCCTTGAGAGGTCATCCCAAGTAGTGATAGAATTTGGTGGTTCGACCCTTCAACCACCTCTTTAGCCTTCCCTAGTAGTGAGAAAAGGAATAGTAAGCCTCACATAGTCGGATGATACTCAACGGGGATATAGGTGGCTCACTTATCTCCAAAAAGTTTTGGAGATGTTGTTGTCGACCATGAGGAGACATAAATTGCCCATTGGTGTGCAATAACACACCATAATGCAGCGATTTGAATCTCCCTCAGCTCCCGGTCTGCCGAATCAGGATGTTGTGTCTAAGTGTGGGATTGCCGCTGCCGGACCCGAACTGCTTTGCCCGTCTGCCGGGCATTCGCGCCCTTACAATCGGTGGATTTTATTTCTCCTCAAGAATTTCACCTCCATAATAAGCTGCTGACTTCTTCTTTAGAGCTTCCCCTTCTTTGTCGATGAAATTGTCTCTACGGCTCTATAAATGAATCCACCAACTCCTTGTCTCTTGCTAGCATTCGGAATAAATTTGGAAGAGAAGGCTAAATCAGTCGTCAACACTTGTATCGAACTTGTAAACTAACACTAAAATTAAATAACCAATTGCCGGTCCGGCAACGGCGCCAAAAACTTGTTCGGTCCAAACTACACGCAAGTGCACATGGTTGTACAAGTAGTAAAGTGGCTTTATTTCAAGCCAAGTATCGATCCCATAGGGACTGTAATATGGCAATAATTTTCCTAATTGTTAGTAAGCGATTTCGTGATGCGGAGTAGACAACCAAACAAATAATGCCTTTGAGTCGAGATTAATAGTTAATGTGAACCTAAGTGAATATTGTAAGTTAAAGTAAGACAATAGCAATGAACAAGGCGAGGTTAAGGCAAGCATGCAGGGTTGTAATTTATTAATTAAAGTTGATCAATCTTCTCTTCGGTTGTTAGTCGATTAATAACCCATAGTTGGATCTTTCGACTCCTCACCAATTAGAGAATCACGAGACTTACATTACACATTTTACGTGATGCAAAAACCCCATGTTCTGGCTATACATAACACATTCCATAAATGACCAAATATGACATTGAGATATATTTTATTAAGACGTAAAATAACCTTAATTTCTCAACCAAGGAAAGAACATATTCCACCAATTCACATATATCCAATTAGTCTCCCTTTCGGAATAGAAATTGGAATTCTAGAATATACATTAACATTGGCCAAACATTAACGTAGTAAAAGCAAGAATTGGTAGAACAACCGTTATAGAGAAGATAAAAATTGAAATAATCAATAATTACATTCTTTTGCAATTATCCTCAACCTCGGCGAAGGTGAATTAGCCACTCACTGCCAGATGAAACATCTTCAAACAAGTAGAATACATACAAGCAATTGAAATTAAAGAGGAAATGGAAGGAAGAATGGTAACACCTAGGAATTCTTATTCTCAGCTGCCTATTATCCACGTTCTTGCTCAAATGTCGAGATACTTTAAAAATAAAACCTAAGTGTGCTATTTATACAAGTGAAATTTTTTTCGAAATAAGCGTAGCGTGGCACGGGTGTATCACGGAGCATCAACTCCGTGCCACGGCCTGTCGCGGAGCCTCCTTTGGAACTTCGGCTTCAGTAATTGTCTTCAGCGTGGCATGGAGGTAAACGGAGCTTAGGCTCGTGACACGGTGCCATCGCGCACCTCACTGGAATTGGGGTGCTGGATAATTATCTTCGGTGTGGCACGGAGTGTATCGCGGGCTTCGGCTCCATGCCACGGAGTATAGCGCACCTTCACTTTAAAATCAAGATAAAAAATTCCTTCTAGAGCGGGCGCTTCCGCGATGGTAACGTGACACGGCCTCCGTCACGGAGCACCAAACTTTGCCAATTTCCGTGTCGACTTAGCTTCTTGATTAGAGTCCATTTCTACACTTCACCAACTTGTAGATTAGCTTCCAAAAATTCCTTCCTAGGCGCAAAACAATACTAATCATGTTGGTTAGTATAAATCCATATTACATACCAAATCACATGAGAATACACGCATAAAAGTGGATAAACAAGTAGAAATGAAGTATTAAAATATCACTTGAGCGCAGACTATGCCCAAGAGATCAAAAAGTAGATTCTTAATGGTGACCTTGTTCAATTATCAATATTTGATGCACATCGAAGCAAACCATCCTTATTTCGGACAAATAACCTTTAATTGCACCCCAAGGAGACTTTCTTGATACGTAAAGCCCTTATCTAACATGTCCTTCAACTCCTTTAGCTTAACTACAGCTAGAGCCATCTGTAAGGAGGAATAGATATAAACTTGCGTGGGTAGTACATCAATACAAAAATCAATCTCCCACTTGGGAGAGACACACAGCAAATCATGGGAAGACCTCTGAATGCACTCGCGCACCGCCAGGAACTAACCGGATAGTCGGGGTCTCGGAATAACATCCTTAACCACGACTAGATGGTACACGCACCCCTTAGAAATCTCTTTCGGGCCTTAAGATATGAAATAAATCGACACCTTTAGTACAACCAAACCACCCTTCCACTCAAAGTTGATTCACTCGAAACGAATTCAAGCGCCTGAGTCCTACAATTTATAGAAGCATAACACGCATACAACCAATCCATGCCAAGAATAATATCAAAGTCGGTCATGGCTAACTCTACTAGGTACGCGAGAGGTGACTTTATGCAATATAATTATTTAGGGCATCGTCTATACACCGCCTAGCTACAACAGAATCACGATAGGAGTAAAAACAAAAATTGGTTCGACAAAGTCTGAGACTAACTCCAAAGCTACTAGCAATGTAAGGGTCATAAAGACAAGGTAGCACCAAGATCTAGCAAATCATAAACATGATATGAAAAACATGCAACATAGAAGTGAACATATCCGTGAGACCTCCTTCTCACATTGAGGGTGCTAAAGCATAAAACTTGTTTTGGCCAGTCGGCGAAGCGGTCGAGGTACCCTGCGAGGACGTGCTATTGGGGCATAGAGGCTGATATTGGCATACAGGATCCATCGACCCACGATCTAGTTGAAGACGATCGATGCAGTATGCGGATTTGCCACACCAGAAAAAACGCCTCCCGAGCCAGCTAGGAACCTCCCGAGCGTGATTCTTGCGCATACATAGGCGGGAAAGTGCGCTCCCACCCACCAATGCTACCCTAGCCTCTTGAATTTGAAGCCTATTTCTCAGTCCCCTTTGAATCTAGATGGCGTGCTAGTCGATGATAGAGTGGAACAGACTGCGTTGGGGCTGCGACGAGCTGCCCACCTCTAACTTGACTTGAGAAGTCCCATAATTGTCGGTCTGGCCCTCCTCTTGGCCTCTCTACGCCTCAGATATACCGAATCAATTTGCGAGCATGCGGGAGACAATGCGGGGAAAGTATATGTTGATGCAACATAAATCACTGCAGTCCTTATCCGGATAGTCCGCCCCTTTACATGTACAAAGAAACTCACCCAAGCCGCTTTTATCCAGCCACCAACTGCGCGGCATACTTGGATAAATGGGTGAACTTGATATGTACTCGAGCAGACATGTCACCACACTTTAAGTTAAAAAGCTTCGGCCTACTTTTTCTCCCTCATCTCGAGGGAAGAATCGATCCAAGAACACGGTGTGTAACTCTTCCCATGAGTAGGGCTGCACCCTCTACTAGCGTCTCTCATTTGTTTGAACCATATGTGGGCCACCCCATTTACTAGATAGGGAGGCCAAATCAACACAATCTCCATTGGTCACCCCCATAAATTGGGTGATCTTAAGAATATCCTTGATGAAATCTCCATTGGTCACCCCGTAAATTGGGTGATCTTAAGAATTATCCTTGATGAAATCGTGCGGGTCCTAAATCCACCACGGACCCCGAGGAACTCCCGAGGTCATCCTCGAAAGTCTCTAATCCGGGATCTTTGCCACATTGCCATTTTGTGGGATATGCGCAGCAACCTGGTTGACTGATCGGTCAAGGCACGCACCAATATACGGATAGCCGCTCGGAAGTGGCGTGGGCAAGCGGCTCACAGGTACTTGGGGCTCTGAATAGGTAGGGCTGTTGGTGCCCATGATCATTGCCATCCTCGTGGCCTTGACCATTCCATTCCTCTCTTTCCCGTTCATTCTTAAGAGGAGCCATGATTACGCAATCGCGGTTATCACGAATTAAAAGAATAGAAGGAATTTTCATCGCATGATATAGATCATAAAAGAAGGAACATTTCCTAAATGCTGTAGCCCTCTTCATCATAAGTGTGCGCTTCACACCCATGAAAATGACTCTACTTAACGCGACTTTTAGACACCCTAGGACACTTCAATACCTATGGCTCTAAAACCAAGTTTGTCATGACCCGAACGGAGGCTCGGAATCGTAAACATGGGACAAGGAGCCACGAGAGGTCTAAGTAAAACCCATGGCATAAAGCGTATCTAACTTCATTCATATTAAGCGGAAGACTAAACATAAAATATAGCGGAAATGTAAACATGACATAGCATATCATGACATATGAAATCACTAGACATATACGAGTACAGTACACTACGCACTTGTTTGAAAGTCTCTACTATATACGATGGGTGAATGGAAAAACACCCCCAACTAACTTGAGCAAGGACTAAAACATAAGTAGCATGATAATACATCAAAGCGACCCTCAGAACATGAGAACTCATCGGTAAGCTGAAAGTACACTTTGAAAGGGGGCCTAGATATGAGGATAGTCTTTGAGAGTGAACTTTTGTATCATAAGGCAGTACTAGCAGCTAAGTATGCGGTCAATACGTGGAATGCACTTAGGAGTATGCAAGGTAAGTCAACGGACATTTCAAAAAATATAAACAAAGCTCATAAAACATCGCAAGAGTAGAAAACATGCTCATGACATAAATATCGTAACATGCATATAGTAAGTCTCGAGGTTTCAAACATTCATAATACGATCGTAATCATAATCATCAGGGAAAACCTTTATTAAATGTGACTTGAGCCAATATACATAAACATAATCATGCATAAATTATGAGAGCAGTGGGAGAGTTCTCTTAGCAACATACCCCATATGAGCACACATGGGCTTGACTTGTAAACCTATTCGGAAGGTCGTTCGTACCTTGTCGAGGTAGGAGCCGCAGTGTGATATCACCATGAAGAGGTCCATTTGGGCTAGGACGGTCACAAAGGAGGTCCCATCCTTACCTACGGTGTACGTAGTTTATGAGATCGAGGCGAACACCCAGACACGAACCTACTCGGTGTTTGATACTACTCCCCAAACATATATAATGCTAATAATATATCATTCATGAGTTCATGGTATAGTTAATTCATGATAATCATAAACATGCTCATAAATACATGAACTAGCCATGAATCAAGGCGTGGTCGGCCAAAACAATTCATAAATCATAGATCCCATGCATACTTGTAGATCATACATATAACTTTTAAATCTAAAATAATGATAGGTAGTGAATAGATTCATATTTCAAGTCATAGGTAGTGATGAGTTTGTAATATCAGCAATTAGTGAGTGGATCATAATTCAGTTCATCTAAATCGTATAATTATGCTTGATTTGGTAGAAACTTAAATCAATAAATTTATAATCTAAATTAATGGTACAATTTGATCTAAATCCACAAAATATGATATATATCATAAATCATAAAGACCCATTAGTAATTCATTAGTTTTTCTCAAAATTGAACTTAAAACCCCATAATATTTTTGATAGATTTTCATAGATTCATAGGGAATGGCCATAGGTGTGAGCAGAAACACCCGTTTGGAACTACGTACTTGAAAATAACTTATTCTTACTCTACCTTGAATGCCCAAAAAAGAAGGTGAAAGGAATTTAAGAGAAACCTTGAATCACCCTTTGGTCACCTCTTATACTCTTGCATGCATGAATGAGGACTTAGAATAGATTATCCATCAAAGTCCACCTTTCACACAGGCTAAAGCAGCGTAGTTTCGGCTTTAGGATATTTATAAATTATGAAAAGGCCCTTATAAGCTCGTAGGAAATTACTTGCCCGAGGTGGTCCTAACGGACGACCTTACGGATCGTGGTCAAGGTAGCGGCGACTCGTTCCCTGGCTAAATCCCGAGTGCCTTTGCATGGCCTTGTAAATGCAGGCACATAACGATTAACACCATGACTCATTAGGGATGACCCACGACTCATGGTCACCATTTGTGAAACCTGCTGTTCTTCTTTCCTCTCTTTTCCTCCTCCTCACCCCTGCAGTGACCTAACGGCTCGTGGGATCGACCATGAGTCGTTGCCATGCCCATGGGGACCATTTTTATTCCATCTTTGCAACTGTCCCTAGCCTCTCCATGAGTCACACGAAGACTCGTGGGCTATCCTCTTGATCCGTCTCACGACTCGTCCTAAGTCTGCAACATCAACTTTACCTTTTCTCGATTTCGACTCTCGGAGTCGATCATTGGGCTTCGGGTATAACATCTTCGTCTTATCTTAATTTCATTAGATTTATGGTATATTAAGGCTTTCATTCTTTCATGCCAGAACGCCCATCCTAGATGAAACACGGTACTTGGAGTCACAAGTAACCCAAGTCCACTCTGGTCTATCATACTAGAATTTTGAGTAAATATATAAATATATATAGCGAAAGTTTAAAGAGATATTATAAACATTTGAGAGAATAAAAGGCGATTCATAATATTTGAAAATATTTGAACAAAACCACAAGTATGAAAAACCAAATCTACGTTTGAAAGCCACTGCCCAGTAAGTTTCTAGGACAAGCCCCCAACTAACTCCAAGCTAAATAGAAGGAAAACAAATGTAAGCGAATCAAATAATGTCCCGAGTCCTCGAAGAATGAGGACTCACCAATAGAATAGTTGAAGTCTTGATGGCAAATCATCTAAGCGAGAAATTTGGGGCCCAGAGATCCTATGATTGTATCATAAAACAATATAAGAAAAAAATGTCGAGTACTTTAAATGTGCGAGTAAGTGAAGAAACCATACCTGAGAAATGAAATAAGCTGAACTAGAAAGACATGTGATGACCATTGAAATCTTGGAACTAAATATCTAAAATAACTAAAATGGTCTAAAAGACTCTATCGATAGTCAAAAACATGTTCATCCCTGAAATATTGATCCTAAACTTATACGAAATGGACGGGTGACTAGTGGGAGAGTTTATAGCAGAGCATATGACCACGTGAGCTGGGCGTGAGTGGAGTGTACACCCCATCGGTAGGACCAATATACCTTGTCGGGGTATAAAGGCATGAAGCGGGTGATCACAAGAGTTTGGGGCCATGAGGCCAATAAAGCTATAACCTACGGTGGCAACGTAGTTTTGGGAACTTGGGTCTTGGCCCGGAACCCGATCCACTGGAAGTCTTGAGTCCTAGTCCCTGTTGGATGATCTTAAATTGAATACTAAGGCGATAGCTCGAAACTGGGGCCAAGACTAGTCGGGGATACGTATCTAAAAGCTCCCTGAGAGTCTTATCGGACCGGATCACAGGCGTGATCTAACAGTCGGGCTGCTTATACGAAGCGTTTATGTAGATCACAAAGGACAAATTTAATATGAAGATGAGGTCCTAAGGCTGAGTGGGGAGTTATTTATCTAAGAGTCATGACCACCTAGTGGACCATTAAAACTGAATTCTAAATTTGATTCTAATAAGCGGGAGGTAACACTAACACCTCGGGAATTACGTAGTCAAATTGATCGAGTGGCATTTCGGCGGCATTAGAATTCTAACCTTTTGGATAAAATTGAGTAGAAAATAATTTGATTGAGTTTCAATGCTATTAACAACATAGGAGTCCCGGCGGTGATAAAATCAAGAAAATTTTTGATATTCCAAACACTATTGCAAGATTCAATATTTTCTACATTGAGAAAATAATTGCTAAATATTTCACTTCACAAGAATAAACATCATTTCAGGTCACAAGCGGTGTAAAAATCTATTACTAACATGAAATAACATTCCATATGAATTAGAAGAAGTTGGATAAAATTTCTTAACAATAAAAAATTCCAAGGCTAGAACTAATAGAGAAAAGTAGGGAATTTGGGGACACGAGGGAAAAATTATTCCCTTGATGAATTCCCACACACCTATTAGAAGTAGCAGAAGAATTTCTTTGAGAATCTGAGGATAAACAGAGCTGCTCTAGTTCTTTCTTTTAAATGCTATGAGAGAACTCCTATATTTGTTTACGCTGATACGAATGGGGTGAATGGGGAAAGAAATTGTTTAACCCTCGAATAATGCGGAAATATGCTTAAAAGCAGACGTATTTTAGAGTCTAAAAGGTAGGAAATTCTTGAAAGCCCTTAGAAAATTCACAAAAAAGCTTGAGCTATCACGCTCCCCACGAGAACTGCTGACTTGTCACTTCGAGCCACGACTGCGTGGGATCGTTAAATCAAGTATAGCTGCTAACTAATGTCTGGTTTGTCACGAGGGATATCACAAATCGTTGCATAAGAGACCACAGCCACGTTGTCACCACTCGTCACATGCTGCGCCTCAATTCCACATAAATTCCATCTGGGCGTGACCCATCCCACGAATCATAGTGGCTGACCACGACTCATGGGGTCCTTAGTTAGGTTACTGCTTTGCCTTATTTTTCCCTTTGTAATTCCTCATGCCATGGATGAAATTACAGTCGTGGGACACTGTCCACATTCTTGAATCATGCCATTGACTCTTCACAATACACTTGCTCAAACCCACACACCTCGCCACAAGTCACTTAACGACTTGTGGTTACCTCTGGTCATAGAATGACTCAATTCTATGACCTAGTATAAATTTTCCAATTTTCTCGTTTAAGTCTCGGGTCTAGTCTTTGAGTTTACGGGGCATTACTCGTTCCTTCTTTCGGTGTGATGTGCATAAACTATCGATATTGATAAAGCTCATGCGTATCGGCTACCTTTGGGGCTTGAATTGTGATGTTTTAAACTTGTTAAATTGTTTATTATATGTTATCATGTGTATGTGTGTATTTGGGCTGATTTTTGGATCGAAAGTGACTATTGAAGGGTATAGTTGTAACTAGTTGATAATTTGTGTCATGACCAAAGTCCGATTATTATAACACCGAATAACCAAGCATGGGTAATTCTGAAAATTTTTAAGCAGAATGATGCACACGGAATTAAAAAGGTGTAAGGGTGAACAATTTTGAATGGACTGAGATTCCCGTCAAAATGGGCCCGGGCAGGGAGCCATGCAGTGGTACATGTCCCGGATTAATAGTGGTACTCTTTGTGGAAGAAACCTCCTACAATGGGTGTACGGATGAACTCTTGCCAATCCTGTTTTAATTAGTATTTAAAAACCTGTTATTTTTCATAATGGGTGCTAAATACGTGCCTCGAGAATAGAATTAGAATTTCTAAGCGAAGGGAGAGACAAAGAGGTAGAAGGCAATACTTCACCTCATCGACAATTTCCTACAGAACTTGGAAACTTGAGGAAAGCACGTGGCGGGAACTTCTCAACGGTAGTTTGGTTCCCGGGTAGGATATTTCTTTCTTATATGCTAGACTTTAATTAGCGAAAGATCCTTATATATATGCATATCAGCGATGTGCTATTAATGAATAAGGAAGAAATCCCATATTAAATCACTTGTTAGGTGGAGTATAATTAGTATGTATCTATTAGACAGTATAGCAATTGAAAAGAAATAAGGGACGGTGACTAAAAACACCATGTCTTCGGTATTTGCGGGTATAAAAGAGTCCTAAAATTAGGCCGCTAGATTCTTGCCCTTATGAGTGAATCTATGGGGCTTCCCCAATGTGTGTCCTGAATAAGGTACTTTCACATGGTTGTGGCAAGGGTATAGAATAATCATGCTCTAAATGAAATCAATGGACTAATAAGTTTAATTTTAATATGTGTATGTGATTACTAGTTTCATGATTTGTGATTGAATGAAATATTGTTATTTGAGGAGGAGGAGTAAATTATGTTAGGAATTGACTAGGGATTATGTGCATAGCAGGAGGTGATTTGTGAAGATACAATTTGTGAGGCTCATGGTGGATGACTTGGCGGGTACTATTTGAGCTGTACCACTGCAAGATTGTAGTGGCAAAAACAATAATAGCTATAAACACCAAGAGCGGGTTAGTTTGCACTTTGCATTACATTGAACTTTGGGTATAAATGACGTATTAACTGCTTGATTTTGAAATGGCCTCGGAGTCATGGTGTGTTATAACACACGTACATAATTCTTGTTGGATTTGTGATTTTGTTGATCAATTGAATTGTGATATACTATAAAGAAAATGGCAAGTGGAATCGGTGATAAACGAATAAGTAAAGGAAGTTGTATGTGAAAGGGAAAAGTAAATCATCTACATGTTGAGAGTTAAAATCTTGTGGACGAGGAGAATGTTTGGGCGAGCAAGTTGGTATGGTGTCGGTGATTAAATCTTTTGGAATCTAGTGGTTTGAGTGCCAGGTAGAGCATTCGGGTGGCCCAGTATGGTAAAAGTCATAGCAGGTATGACTAAATATTTATACGATTGGGTGTACATATGTGAGTACCACGAGGCGAGGTATATTGTGAAGGTTTCATACGGCTAGGTGTATAGTACATAGTTTCTAAGTCCTACTTGGGTTATATTTGGAAGGCAAACATAAGACAACATAGCATGTGAATATAATGACGTGACGGGGAGGCATGCTTGACCGACATATCACCCGATAGTATAATTGTGAGGTAGAGATTGTGTAGGTATGACATAATATACATACAAGTTGTAGTGACAAAGATGTACGGTATACAAGTGTGATATGAGATATATCAAGATGATTAGGGTATAATATGTGTGACATAGTTGGTATGTAAATATTATGACCTGATGCAGTAGGTACTACATGACATTATTATGGTGTAGTGATGTGATGTGGAATTCGGGAGGAAACTGGTATGGTACTTTAATTGTGGGCCCATTAACTCAGGGTATGATTTGATTCTTTCCTTGTATGTGCTTATGCTCTTCAACTTGTATGGTGATTGAAATCTTCGTAAATGTGGTCTTCATGGATCATAAAAGGTAACATAAGTGAGTTATCAATGATAGTAAATTACTAGGATTTTGGTGGATTAACCTTATTACTATTATGTACACAAAAGGGATAAAATGAAATTAAGAGGGTAAGTTAATATTATGGGTCAAATAATAGGACATTGATTAATGAAAAAGGACTTGATTAATGATAGTAAAAGGATAAATAAAGTAGACATGCTATAACATTTATATGTGAAATAAAAAGTGGATGAGTGGCCCAGGCTGCGGCGAACTAGGGTGGCTCTACGGTGGGAAAATTGATGTTGACGTGAGACCGCTATAGCGGTCAAAGTACCCTACTGCGGCATGGTGAGAGATAGATTGAGAGTTAAACGCGGGCTAATGTGGTGGGGTTATTTCATAGACCTTGATGAGTTATAAGAATCAATAAAGTGGTTAGTGAACTTGTTGGATTATAATATAAGTTGGAGCATGAATTGGAGTAAAGGTAGTAATTCGGGTGAAAACTAGTGCTCTGCTAGAGACATCGGTGAAATTCTAGTCAACCATAGGCAATCATTTGTTGATGGGAAGCTATGGCGGTGGCTCGTGAATAGTAACCAGCGATGCGGTTCCATCACTAACGAGTGCTGGACGTCGTTGGACAAATGATGAAATCAGACAATTCGTAGATGGAAACTATTGAACCAATGAAGAAGTACGGAAGGCTACAGGAACTTCAACTGGACCATAGAGGGAAAGCAATCGACGCGGCTCTAGATAGCAGCAGTGAATCGCAGTTCCATCGCAAATGACGGTACTGCTAAGGGCAAAAATGTCTAGCCCTAAGAAATAGGAGAATGTTTGCCCTATTTTTTATATATTCTAAATAAAGTACTCTGAATATATCTTTCATTATTCCTTTTACTTTTTGACAAAGAACTCAGTTGGAGAATAAAGAAATATGTTAATATTGCTTTTGATCTTCCATCTTCATCTTTAGCAGGTATAACTATTATTGTAAAAATATTGTGAATTTGATTTTTATTACTCCTAATGATGAAATTATTGAGTTTATTAATGAATATGTTCTTGTGTTTCTCAATTATGAGTAGCTAAATATACAGCTAGAGGTGTGTGATGATGGGTGTTTAATTTGATTGGGTATTGGTAGATGTCTTGGTTTTACTTAATTAGTGCAAATCTATTAAATTCTCCTCAAATTATCGTTGATTGCTCATAGTTGCAAATATGGATATTGTTTTCTTACTTGATTTTAGCTTGAAAAAGAAGAATTAAATAATGTGGGAGAATTTATTAGTGCATTGGGATTCGATTATGTGGGGTTGGACTAGATATAGCCAAAACCCATGATCATAATCCCTTTAGAGGATGTTATAGAAATAGCTCGAGACCTAATCTAAATCATATTGGAATCGTTGAATTGTGCCTTGAGATTTTAGAGGACTCGAGAATAAGAGGCCCGATTGGTTAGAAAAACATCGGGCTCACATCATTTCCAAAAGGTTATTTACACATATTAGTAATAATTTGACTATTTAGTAAATCCCAATTTGAATGACATCCCATCGCACCATACCTCTAGCCTTTATTCATTATTGTTTCTCAATTTTGTTATCTTGCTCTCTTGATTAGATGATTTTAAAATTAGCAATTTTTTTGCCTTCACTTCCCCCAAAATTTATATTTACGTTTTCATTGCTTTGGTGCGAATCGAGATTCAATTCACGAAATGAATCTTGTGCAAATCATTCTCTATTCCTTATGGGATTCAACCGACACTCGTTGGATTATTTTGTTTTTGGTACTATGATCACTTACATTCTCTCTAAATGAAGAGTGTAGTTTGAGCATTATCAAAAATAGGGTCGTCATGAGGACTAGCACTCGATATGTAGGTTATTTGTTAATTTGAATTGATCTTGCATGTTAAGTAGTTTAACAATTTTCTTGTTGTTGGCTATCTAGGGTGAATTCATATGAGCCAAAATTTGCAAGAAACGGGGAGATAGTTACGTTGAAAGGAAATATGCAACATGAAGAGGATAATCCTGTCATGCCTGAAATCGCGGGTGCCATTCTCCTACCGGCTATGGTGGGGAATGCGGTGTTTCATTTCACTAGTACGATGTTACACCTATTTAAAATAAAGAGCTCAGCCGGGGTAAGGCTGAATGAGGATCACGAAAACACCATTTGAGGAACTTCACAGAGATTTTTCCAACCTTTTAATATAATGAATATAAGCCAAGTGTCTATATATAATGAATATAAGCCAAGTGTCTATTAGGTTGCGGCTCTTTCCATTCTCCCTAACGGGAGAAGCAACTATATGGTTGGAGGAGTTGCCTCCGGGATGCATCACCTCGTGGAAAGAGTTGAAAGAAGCATTTTTGGATCGCTTTTTCCCTCCCTCAAATATGTTGCATTTGAGGGATGATAATACAAACTTTAGGTAAGAGCTGTGTGAGACTTTGCATGAAGCATGGTTGAGATTCAAGAAGAAAATGTCTCTTTGCCCTAACCATGGTCTTCCCGATGGAGAGCTACTTCAAAACTTTTATCGAGCCCTAGACTCCATCAATAAATCTACTGCTAATAATCTAGTCGGGGGATCAATTATGGACCAGACATATGGTCTAGCTAAAACCCTCTTGGACAGGATGACGAAAAAGAATAGGGTATGGCATACAAGACAGACGAATGTATCTCCACATGATGCTGGTTCTAGTTTGCTAATACCTGAAATGAGAAAAAGAGATGAAGAGCGAGATAAAAATCTTGCTAAAATAATGACTCAGCTAGAGTTGATGACTAAGCATGTAATAGGAGTCGGGCCTAAAGTTGTGAATGTTGTGGGAATGCAAGGTCCAATGCATTTTGAGGGAGAGTCTTCGCTACCATGGCTCGAGGAGGAGTGCCAATATTTCACAAATCAAATGAGGGGTTCTCGACCCCGGTACCAAGGGATTAATCAAGGCCCTTGGAACCCAAGGGAAGAGAATCAAGGTTTGAAAATCGTGACACACAAGGGTGGCCTAATCGAAACGAGAGATGGGGCAATAGAGAATGAAATCATGAGGGAGACCGCTATCATAGAAGCTCGAATCCATATGTTCCCCCTCCAAAAGCTGAGAATGCCCAATCATAACCGGGTGTGAGTGTGTAGGAAACTCAAAAATTGAGGAAATGTTGGCAAGGGTTCTCAAGAAAGTTGAATCAATGGATAATAGGGTCAAAGAACATAAAGGGGAGGTGTCTAACCTTGGCCAAACAATAAGTTCACACTCAGCCTCTATCAATCATTTGGAGGCCCAAATGAACCACTTATCTTCTCAAATAAACCCCCAGATGAAGGGAACACTCCCTAGTGATACAATGCTAAATCCCAAAAGGGATAATCAATGCTTGGCTATTGTAACTGGGAGTGGTAAGATGCTTGGTGATGCGGGAGTTAAGCCCAAAGAAGTTGTGGACCCAAAGGAAAATGATGTGAAAGAATTAGATGAGGTGCCAAAAGCACCAAATGGTTGTGATAATGTTGAAGATCAAGGTAAGGGAGATGTTGATGAGATTCCCTCTAATGATGAGGAAGGAGACGAGGGCACAAAGGCCTATAGTGAGAAAGAACAAGAACCAAGATTTCCACCTCCTTATCCATAAAGGTTAGCCAAGTAGAAAAAGGATGATCAGTTCAGCAAGTTTATCGATATGTTCAGCAAATTGTCCATAAATATACCATTGGTGGATGCTTTACATCAAATGCCTAGATATGAAAAGTTTATGAAAGTGCTGCTGAAGAAGAAGAAGGTTGTAGATATAGGCACCGGAGAGACAACACATCATTGTAGTATTATGATGATGAGCAGTCTTGCCCCAAAATTGGAGGATCCGGGACCTTTCATAATTCTTTGCACTATTGGGTTGTGCGTGTTCAAGAAATCCCTTTGTGATCTTGGGGAGACAATAAATTTGATGCCCCTCATAATCTTCAAGCTATGCCAATCCGCAAAACCTCCTGATGAATCTAAGTAGATGTGAAGAAGGGAGGAGGAGCACAAAACAGGACAGGCACTGCGCTAGACAGGCGAACCTCTGGTCCAAATGCGCGAACCACCGCTTCCTTGACTAATGGAGATAGAAACTTGGGAACAAAAGGGCCAAACCAGTGACTCATTGGTGGAATGTTGACACTAGTCTACAAACTGCCGAATGACCATGGGATCAAGTTAGAATAGTTGAGAAGTGGGGCATAAACGACAGTCTACCGGTTGAATACAGATTCCAATCTGCGAACCGCCAGTCAACCGCTGGATATGAAGTAGAGAAATGGGCACTAATTTAGGTCTATGATGTTAGGTCAATGATGGGATTCTACCCCGACACTCTTTGGATTATTTTTTTTGATACAACAATCGCTTACATTCTCTCTAAATGAGGAGTGTAGTTTGAGCAATATCACTATGCCTTTTGGGAGTAGGTTGTGGCATGTTTGAAGTTTCATGATTGATGTGGAGTACTCAGCATCAGCTTCTGCATTCTTCTCTATAGCCAAAACTGTATCATTTTATTTTATCAAATATTCTATTAGAGCTTGTGTACCTGTCTAGACTAGATCTTGTGGAGACATGGTTTGAAAGAAAGATTTATTATATTTTCATAAAATTATGCAAGTTAGTGAGTTTTTAAATTATTTTATATGTTGGGTTAAAAGGGGTTCTCCTATCGAGCTGAAGTAGATGTAGGTGCCTGCACAACTCGCCCATTTGGATCATGTCAAATTGGTATAAAAGCGTCTAGGCTACTGGTCTCACAAGTACAAGAGCAATGTCGAGTAGACTCCTTTGGATTGGTGTGTAGATGTCCACATCTAATCTTCGGGAAGCGACAAGACATCTAGGAAGTTTTCACTTTGTTTCCTTCCCATCATGCAGTCCAAGTGTGTCAACCGCCTAGATTAAGTGCAATTGGTATTTGGAGGATTCAAATTGATATCTCAGTAGGCTCACTTGGTATCTGATGACACGAGTTATAAAGGGTACAAGATAAACTAGTGGACAGGGTTGACGTGGGTGACCGGGGAAATAAAAATCCCTGTGGGTATTCTGCTAAACGAGCTTCATTGTAGCGAGGTGTGTCTCGCCACAACGAGTGAGGGACTTCCGTGTGGGTACGTTACAATGGAATAAGGATTGCTGTAGAGGACAAATTCCGGGAAGAATACCAGGAACAGAATTCCTTATTTCGATATGACAACATATTATAAGACGAGAACAATAAACAAGCCCCGTAGATCCACAATAAGCAACAACATGATATGATTAAGATGGGACCAAGACATGGCCATTTTCTGAGAATGCCAAATGGGCATCCGTTAATCAATAGGAAGAAAGTGCCAACATGCAGAAACAAGAAAGGAAAGAGTAAATGAGGGCTACACTAAACAAGGCATAAAGAAAATAACTGGGGGGGGGGGGACACTGCTATCCTGCCTAACTGGAGGCCTCTCCACTCCCGTTTCTGGGGTCACTGGCTGCTCCCTCCTCGAACTCACTAAAGAAGGAGACCTCTGGTAGGTCCCACGTGGTCGTCTGCGGTGTCCTGGTACTGGGAGAGAGGTTCTTGAGGATCTCCTTGACCCTATTCCATACGCGAACTAGGAGCTTGTCACGAGAGTGCCACTCCTTCTTCTCCTTCTCAAGGTCCTCCCGGAGCTCCACATGGGCCTGGGCTAGGGAGAAAATTTCCCCTGGTGTATTCCTAGAGTCAACAACTGCTGCACTAAATGGTCTACTGATAAAGGGAGGTTTGGGAAACCCTCCCAGTAGCTCATGCATGGCAGCCATCTCCATCTCTATCCGCTCCAACGGCCCCATGGATCTGGAACTGCTGGCCCCACTATCTCCCTCAGCAGAAGTAGTTCTCCTCTACTTTCGGCCCCTTCCTGGAGCTCCCTTCACCCTCAGAGGATTGAAGGGCATGTCACATCCCATAGTGACGTCCTTGGCTTCCTGGTGCACTCCAACCCGCTTATAGAGAGGAGTGATGAAAGAGGGAAAAGACAGGCCAATGATGGCCCTGGTTGAGAAGTACCTCTGCTCTAGAATCTGTGACCCCACATTCACCCTAGCATGACCCAAATATAGGCCCGGATCAAGACATAGAACCCAGAACCATAGATGGCTCCAAGTCAACTTATGGAATGAACATAAATCTAAAGCTCAAATAATAAAGCGGAAACCAACATCGGATATAGTGGAAGTCTGAAAATCTGATAACATCTGGAAATAAGAATACATAGCACTGATCTGACGATGAATACATACTATGTCTGATAAGCCTCTAACATCCTAATGAGTTTATGGGACAAGACCCCAACTAGATCAATAATAAACTGAAACTGAAAGATACAAATAACAAACTGATAGAGAGGTCCTCGGAGGATCAGGACTCACCAACAAGCTGGATATGCCTACTTTGAAAACTGCCTAGCAGCGAGACTGAACCTGAACATCCGAGCCAGTGTCATGAAACGATACAACATAGAGTGTGCGGTTAGTACTCGGAATGTACCGAGTATGCAAGGTAAGTAAAATTGCTAAATAATAAAAACTGAGATCATGCATATCATAAAACATTTCATCATAAGATTTTGGGAGTAAGGCTTGCATGTTATTATCTGAAAACATTATTTAAACACAACTGAATATCATAACTGAATGAATGACCAAAAGCTGAAAATGATACTCATAAGTAAAATTGAACATTGGATCAAACCTGCTGAAAACATAGTATCACGACTGATGAACATGCATAACAAAAATCATGAAGAACAATGGGAGACTCGTCATATGACCGACATTACCACAATAAAGCTTACATGGTCCCAACTATTTGTCACGATCCGAATGTAGACCCTGATCGTAACATGAAACAAGGAGCCCCGAGAGACTATAAGTCGACCCATGACATTAACATTCATCTAATTTCATATCATTAAGCGGAATACTTAACATGGAGATATAGAAGAAACAAAAACATAACATAACGCAGCATGACAATCGGAATGTACTAAGTACATAACTGCTGAGTACTATAATTAGTCTGAAAGCCTCTATCGTATCAGATGGGTTGACGGGATAACATCCCTAACTAACCCGACAAAAACTGAAAACAAAAAGGAACATCGATATCTAAAACATATGATCCTCGGAGAATGAGGACTCACCAAAAAGCTATATGCTAAATTCGGAAATGGACTACTGATAGGGCTGAGCTTGAGAGTCGGGTCCTGTATCATGAAATTATACAACATAGAGTATGTGGTCAGTACGTGGAATGTACTGAGTATGCAAGGTAAGTAAAATGGATATTAAAAATATATAAAAGCTCATAAATGGTCATATGAGTGGGACAACATGCTCATAACCTAAGTAGCATATGATAACATAAGGCTCAAGGTTTTCAAAACATTCGTAATTCAGTCGTAGTCATAATCATAAGAGAAAATCTTTATTGAATATGACTTGAGCCAATGTGCATAATCATAAACATGCATAAATCATGAGGAATAGTGAGAGATTGTTATAACTGACATACCCCATATGAACACACATGGAGCTCGACTTGTAAATCCTTAATCGGGAGGGTTTTCGTACCTTGCCAATGGTAGAACTGTGAATGGCGTGATATCATACATGAAAGGGCTCATTTGGGAAAGGGGATAGTCACAAGGGAGGTCCCATCATGTCCTACGATGGCACGTAATTCTAAGATTCAGGGCAAAACCTGGGCCCCGAACCTACTCGGTGTTAAATACTACTCCCAAAATATATAGAGTGCTCATAGTATAATATTCAAGAGATTTATGGGCTAGTTAAATCATGATAATCATAAACATGCTCGTAAATACGTGAACTAGCCATGAGGGTAAGGCCCGTGAGTCGGCCAAAACGTAATTAGTAAAATCATGAGATTCATGCATACTTGTAAATCATATATAGACTTTGTAAATCATAAATTCATAGTGGGCATTTGAATAAATCCATATTATAAATCATATTTTATGATGAGTTTATGAATATCAACAATTGAGGTAAAGATCATAACTCGATTCATCATAGAACATGCATAATTAGGCATAATTTAGTAGAAATTAAAAGAAGTAAATAGATAATCAAAATAGTTGTGGAATCTGACCATAATTCATAAGATATGATGTAAATCACGAAAAATAATATTCCATTGATAGATCATTAGAATTCCACAAGATTTAAGTTAAAACCCCATAAGATTTTTAGACAAAACTTCATGAAATAGGAGAGATTGGGCATGAGTGTGAATGAGAACACCTATTCATATCCCTACATACCTGTTGGTAGCTAATTTTTACACCTCTTTGATAGCCCAAGAAGATATTGAAGATAAATTGATGAACACTAAACTTTACCATCCTCACTTTACTTCTACCTTGCGTGCATGAAAGAATAAGGCCTAAAATGAACTTAGCCCCTTTAAAAGTCACTATTCATAACCCAAAACGACGTAGTTTAGGCCTTAGAAGCTTAGGAATTAGGAAATAGCCTTTACTAAATTCACAGAAAATAATTGTCAGGTGGTCCCAATGAGGGACCTAATGATTCCTTGTCTAGGGCCATGACTCGTGGTGTTGTCCGCCAGGTACATTGCTAGTCAGGTCTCTTGGGCTCGTCATGGATGACTTAACCACTCGTTACCTGGAAACCACGACTCATGGTCACCACCCGTGATATACACTGCCTTAACCTCATCAAAATTAATCCTTGCTTGGTCACGACTCATCCCATGGACCATGGGGACTGACCACGAGTCGTGGGGTCCTCCCGTTAAGTACACTGCCTCTTTCCTTCACTTATCTCAACCACTACTTCTCACGACTGACCTAACGAGTCATGAGACCTGACCACGACTGGTGGTCATGCTCGTGGGGAGGATATCTCCCAAATTCCCAACTCTTCACCTAGACCTCACCACGAGTTATGTCACAACTCGTGGGCTACACCAATGAGTCACCTCACGGCCTGTCCTGTACCTGGTGCCAATTTTTATACATTTCTCCATTTCAACTCCCGAGTCTAGTCCTTGGGCTTCCGAGGTATAAAAATATCTCCCCCTTGGGAACATTCGACCTAGAATGTTGGAAAACACACAAAAAAGCATAGAAATGCAATTATCATATTCAAACACTGATCACTTAAATTGAAACTACCGAAATGACTACCTCCGATTCAAACTAAATAGTTTAACTGAATTCACGAATCATACATAAAACCACATATATAAAAGAAACTTGGGCACATAAACTGATAAAAACAAAATAGAGTTTTAGTGCAAAACATATAACTCAAGCTGGAACTGATTCAGTAAAGAATAAATGTGGGTATCTAGCCATCATATCCTCTTCGGCTTCCTACATAGCTCCTTCAACCTGCTGATTCCTCCATAACACTTTAACTGGAGCTACTTCCTTGTTCCTTAGTCTTCGAACCTGACGATCCAATATTTCCACTAGAACCTCCTTATAACTAAGGTTGTCTTTTATACCAACACTGTCCACCGGGACAACTAGAGATGGATCACCCAAACACTTCTTTAAGAGTGATACATGAGACATAAGATGCACGGAAGATAATTCTGAGGGTAACTCCAATTCATATGCCGCCTTTCCAACCCGATTCATAATCCGGTAGGGGCCAACATAACAAGGGCTGAGTTTTCCTTTATTTTAAAACCACATCACTCCCTTCATCGGAGATACCTTCAGGAACACCCAATCATCCACCTTGAATTCCAATTCCATCCTTCTTACATCGGCATAGGACTTTTGGCGACTTTGAGCGGTTTTTAGCCGGTTCCTTATCAATTGGACCTTTTTCATGGCCTCATGAATCGAATTTGTCCCTATCATTGTTGCCTCACCAACCTCAAACCACCCTATGGGCAATCTACATATCCACCCACAGAGAGCCTCTAATGGAGACATCTGGATGCTGGAATGATAGTTGTTATTGTATGCAAACCCGGTAAGGGGCAAGTGATCATCCCAACTGCCTTTGAAATCAATTATGCATGCCCTCAATATATCCTCTAGATTTTTAATTGTCCGCTCCGCTTGACCATTTGTATGCGGGTGAAACGTTGTGCTAAGCTTAACTTGAGTAACGAACTGTAATTCCCCAAAAGTGTCCAAGATTAGACCCGAGAATTAATATTTTGAAGATGGCTAAAACTAGGAAAATCCCGCAGGACGGACGACCCAACAGATCGCTTGGTTAAACCAACGACCCGTGGGAAGTAGTTGATAACGCTCAAACCACACTTCCAACTAAAGTATTAAGCGGACGTTTTCAATAAAGAACCCAACTAGAGGTTGGGGTCGATCTCACAGGAATATGGAAGGATGTAGAAAAACGCTAGTGCTTAAGCTTTTTAGTCGATTATTACCCAAGAGGGTGGATTTGTAAAAATAAGTAACAATGTTGAGAAGTTGATGGTTGTTTCCAAATTACTGTAATTAACTAGGGTAAGTGTTCCCCATGGATCCTTAACTATTTCGTGTTTTACACTAGTGATCTATTCCAATACTTTACTTATAGAACTGATAACTTAGGTTCATTCAAACAATCGACCAATCCCTATTGAATGACTATCCTCAATTACTCAACTAAGTCTCATGAGTTTTGCAAATTAATCGTTATCACTAAGTTCCAAATATAACTATCCTGCGACCACAGCTCAAGTTAATACAATGATCATCAAGATCAAGGCTCTGTTGTAAAACTCTTTTCCTAATCTCTACATCTTTGACCAAAGCAATTAAAGAATTTAGGCACCTCCTAACATTGCGCACCGCTAAGAATCATTAAAGTTGAAGAGAATACAATATAAGCATTTAGTATTGGTTTTAGAATCACTTCGTACTAACCCTAGTTCATTAATTCACTGTTGTTCCCACAACCATAGTTGTGGTAGTTTTAGCCTATCATGTTCATAAGTAATTTAATTGCATTCATAGGCTAAAGCTTAAAATAATACTTACAAAAGTGATCGGAAGAACCTTTACTTGATTAATGCAATATTCGAAAGAAAAACTTTACAATCGTATCTCAAAATAAAACTAACTCTCAAAACTAGATTGTAAGACTTGAAACTTGATGTAAAGCTTGATTTCCAACTTCATAGCTATTACATGAAAATAAAGGGGTATTTATAGTAGATTTATGTCTTCCTTGTTCCTTGATGAGTTTGCCTTGGGATTTAATGTTCCTTTTCCTTGTTGAAGTGGGAAATCCAATTTTTGCCATTTGAACACCCTTGTCGCGTTGCCCATGCCACATCGCCTCTCCAGTGCCGCGGCGCATGCTCCATCGTGTAGGAGTGAGGACTGCTTCGTTCCTATCATCATGTTGGGGAAGGCTGGCGTCGCACAAGGCATAGCGCCAGAAGAGTGGTGCCTCGCGCGTGGCAGTGCGTGCATGCAGTTGCCGCACCGCACATTTTATTGCGCCAATGTTCGGCTGCCTCAAACGACTTGTGCCATCCTCGTGCGACCTTCAATCCTTGCATTCTCCAATCCCATTCTTTCACATTCGTTCAATAATCCTCAAATACCTTCAAATTCATCTTTTTAAGCCCTAAAAATATATCATCACGTGTGTTAGTCATTTTCACAAATATGTAACATAAACACATGAAAACACACATAATTCATGCTCGAGACATAGTAAAGTGTAGGCAAAATATGTCTATGAAGTGTGTAAGTACACCCTTCATCAATACCCTCAATTTAAAGTATTGTTTGTCCTCGAACAACCTACTATTTCCCTTCTCACATTTAAGCAAAAAATTCATCATGCGAACAGGTCTACTTACACTTAGGATCATGAGACATATCAATGAAGCTCAAATAACTCACTCGCATGCATATAGGATCAACATTACAATGTCAAAGTTCGAAATCACTTAGCTTTTGAAAACTAACTCATCCAGATATATTTTGGACAACATGAATTATATGTAATTTAGCAATCAAGATTAAACTAAAGTCTTACCATTGTACCCCTCACAATTTTGAGAGATGTCCGTTCTCACACAAGATATAGAATAAGATTAACTTGGGTATAAATATAACAATATTCGCTCAATTTCCCAAAACAACTCAACATATATGCAAAAGACGACTCATAGACTTGCCCTTAGTGTAATACTCCGCTAATATAGAATTATCAAATCAAGGATCAGTTAGGACTTAAATTTGGTTGTAATGTAGTCTAAGAGACGGGTAGGAACTATTTGGCCAAGATAGTGACTAAGCTCCCTAAGCACTTTAATACTTCACAACACTTTGATTTTTAAGCTCTTTCTTATATTTCCAACTTTTCTCCTTATACCTCCTTTTATTTCTCAATTTTTCAACTTAGGTGACTAGTGAGAATTTTTCTTTTAACATTGAGCTCATTCACACACAATTTTTTTTATTTTCTTTTCCTTTCTTCCGTTCCCACCCTTTACGCACCCCTACTCTAGCCACCCTTAACTTAAGCATTTTGCTTTTCCAAGGAAAGAACAGGGCCAAAATAGGTTCATTGTAAACAAATGGGTACGGTTAATCGGTAAATCTTCAATTTTTCAAAGCTCTTTGTTTTCTTTTTGTTTTCCCACTAAAAATCACCCTCCTTGTTTAGCAAAATTTCACCTTTTCTTTTTCTTCCAATTCACCACACTTTTTAGCTTTTCCCTTTACTTCTTCAATTATGCTCCTTTCCTATAAAAATTTTTCATTAAAGTGCTCTAGGAGTCATTTGGATCAAATATAAGTCAATAGAACAAAAGGGATTAAGCTTGTAATATGGCTATCAAAAGAATAGGCTAAGGCTCAAACATAGCTA
>JACEIK010001254.1:63499-143944 GCA_018107945.1 Datura stramonium
TAATACTCCGCTAATATAGAATTATGAATCAAGGATCAATTAGGACTTTAATTTGGTTGTAATGTAGGCTAAGGGACGGGTAGGAACTATTTGGCCAAGACAGTGACTGATCTCTCTAAGCACTTTAATACTTCACAACACTTTGATTTTTAAGCACATTCTTCAATTTTCAAATTTTCTCCTTACACCTCCTTTTATTTTTCAATTTGTGAACTTAGGTGACTAGTGTGGATTTTTCTTTTCATCATTGAGCTCATTCACACACATTTTTTCTCTTTTCTTTTCTTCCGTTCCCATCCTTTACGCACCCCTACACTAGTCACCCTCAACTTAAGCATTTTTCTTATGTTGAGGTTCACAATATCCAAGGAAGGACCAGGGCCAAAATAGGTTCATTGTAAACAAATGGGTATGGTTAATCAGTAAATCATGATTTTTTTTATCTTCAATTTTTCAAAGCTCTTTCTTCTTTTTGTTTTCCCACTAACAATCACCCTCCTTGTTTAGCAAAATTTTACCTTTTTCTTTTCTTCCAATTCACCACGCTTTTTAGCTTTTCCCTTCAATTCTCCAATTATGCTCCTTTCATACAAAAATTTTTTCATTAAAGTGCTCTAGGAGTGATTTGGATCAAATACAAGTCAATAGAACAAAAAGGGATTAAGCTTGTAATATGGCTATCAAAAGAATAGGCTAAGGCTCAAACATAGCTAACTAGGATAATTACAATCAAGGTAGGTAAAATAGGATAAAAATATGGTTACCAAAGAAATGCCTATATCACTTCCTAAATCCATCATTCTTATTTCGCTTCGCACACACACTGGGCAAGTTCTAGACGTCAATTTACAAGCATGGAGTATAAAAGCTAATTCCTCACACATTGGCACAAGATAGTTTAACAATGGAAATCAAGATCACATAAACACATATATCCATATTGCATGCATAACATAATTAAGCCCAATTTTTTTAAGTACGTGAATCAATTTCCAAGAGACTAAGTATTTCTACCTTTTTCATGCATTTTTTGAGTGAATTTAATAATGTCTCAACGATACCTAAAGTGAAGCACCTAGCATTCATAGGATCCAAGTTTTAGCTATTCCTAATGACTAATTTACCCTTAAGACAGTCTTCATCCATCCATCATTGGGCAAAGTCATACCTCAATGACTAATAAAAAATCTAGACTCTCTAGTCGATTCTAAGGGACTATCCACCGGAAAAGTACCGAAAACAAAAACCGGAGGAACCCAAAGTAAAATAAAGCTAACCTACTACGCACAAATAATCATGCAAGATAGATCATAAATCCCAAAAAAAACTAGGCCTACCATGTGCAAATTTAGCAATTAAAGAATGCATGGTAATATGAAGTTCACTTCTTTCACCCCACACTTAATTTGTTACACTGTCCCCAGTGCTAATACAAATAAGCATAAAGTAATAGAGTGAAAGAATAACTCCCTGGGCCTCTACTCTTCGTCGTCTGTGGGGGCAAGTGCGGCTTCCTCCATTTCATAATCTTCCTCATCATCATCAGTAGACTCTATGTCCAAGTCTACTCTTTCTATCTCGTCCTTAGTAGCAACATCATCATCAAGAGGCTTCTCGTATCCAATCCCAACTATGCAAAGGGCTCGTGAGTGCTCGCTCATGGGGTAGTCTATGTTAAGCTGCTGTAATTGCTCCTCTGTCACACCATTCATTCTTAGCTGGAGTATTTGCATACCATATAAGTGGATCAACATGTTGTCAATTCTTGCATTGCGCTTATTGAAAGTAAGGACTGGACCGTTTATACCCTCGGGTTTCGTTGTTTTTGTCACATCAACCCCCCAGGATCATAAGCAGGTTTATAGTCCGCTTCCTCCTCCTCAATGTCATGCCCCCGCAAAAATTGGGTCAAGAGACCCCCAAATCCAAAGCTTTACACTTTTTTAACTTTGCACTTTTCAACACATTTTTAATGAGCACCCCCACATTAATTGGCATCCCTGTCATTAGTACATATACAAGACATACTTTTTCTCTAATCACATGGGTTACATGTTTTCCGGGAACCAAACAAGAACATCATACTATTTTTAACCAAACTCGTGCCTCTCTACTTAAGTGAGCATATGGAAGCGAAACATGATACCTAGTGTGTTGGTGGCGTGTCCATCGTGCAACTGAGTTAGGGCCACACAGAGTATGCCTAATATTCCTATAGGGAGGTTTCTTCACTAAGTCAACGAAGGGTTGTGGATCAACATTAGTTGTCCCAAGTAATCTATTAAAAGCAATAGGTGCAAACTCAATAATTTTACCCCTTATTTTAACTTGGGTTGACCTTTCTTTTGGCATCAAATTTTCAAGGAATTCCCTCACCATATTCAAGTTACAATCACCCGGTGCGTTAAACATAAAATCAAGACCAAGGGTGAGTATTCTATCAACCATGTGAGGAAAGACTAGTGACAAACAATTTTTATCAATGAACATATCATGTGAATATTTAGATTCCTTATGTTCCTTAAACCTTTTTTTACCTTCCTTCTTCGTGACCCAACGGAGACCATATTGCCTCAATGGTGGTGGTGCCATATTCACATCTCCATGCTCCTCTTCACTAGTTGTTCTTGCCCTTTCAGACCCATGACTTGAAGAAGCTACTCCATTCCCTTTGTTTACTTTTGGTGCCATTGGTGGAGGTTTTTTTTTCAAGAAAAATGTTAACTTTGTGTTTTTGGGAGAAAAATTAGGAGGCTTTTGATGAAAAGAAGAGGATTTGAGAGAGTTTTCTTTGAGGAATTTGGTGGTGTGGCGCGGCTCTTCTCAAAGGTGAACTGCAATTTGGTGGCTGGAACTTCCATTTTTGCCCTTAAATTTTTCGCCTGGATACCTGCTCTGCGTCACGCGCCTGAACACGCCGGATCTGCTGTGCGAGGCACCCTTGGATGCGCCAAGATATGTGCACGACGTGCACCTGGGTGCGCCAAAAATGCTGCACGTTGCGCCTCTATCTGCTGCCTTGCTGCCTGCGCGTCGCGCCAGGCTTTGTGGCACTTGTGCCTGCACCTCGTGCCCGACCTTGTGCTTCTTGGCCTGAGCGATGCCCGGTGCGCACGTTCTACTGTCTTGCTCCCCTTTATCACTATTTAAGCTCAATTGTTTTTGGAAATCATGACCTATCACCTGCACACTTGAATAAACACATAAAAATGAACAAAAATATTCACCTTGGGTTGCCTCCCAAGTAGCGCCTGATTTAACATCGCGGCACGACACTGGTATCTTGATTACTCAAACTTCATCAAGATGCCTGTTAGGACTGTAATCACATCTTGGCCACTTATTTTACCACGCTGCCCTGTGACATGTTAGAAAATAAAAGAAAAACAAAAGATAGGAGATAATGACTAGAAGTTAAACACAAGCAATTAATCTAATTCTATACCGTATTCCCCGGTAACGACGCCACATTTAGATAACGTTCAAACCACACTTCCAACTGAAGTATGAAGTGGACATTCTCAATAAAGAACCCAACTAGAGGTTGGGGTCAATCCCATAGGGAACATGGAAGGATGTAGAAAAATGCTAGTGCTTAAGCTTTTTAGTCAATTATTACCTAAGAGGGGGGATTTGTAAAAATAAGTAATAATGTTGAGAAGTTGATGGTTGTTTCCAAATTATTGTAATTAACTAGGATAAGTGTTCCCCATGGATCCTTAACTACTTCGGGTTTTACACTAGTGATCTATTCCAATACTTTACTTATAGAACTGATAACTTAGGTTCATTCAAATGATTGACCAATCCCTATTAAATGACTATCCTCAATTACTCGACCAATTCTCATGAGTTTTGCAAACTAACCATTATCACTAAGTTCCAGATATAACTATCTTGCGACCACATCTCAAGTTAATACAATGATCATTAAGATCAAGGCTCTGTTGTAATTCTCATTTCCTAATCTCTACCTCTTCAACCAAATCAAGTAAAGAATTACATCACCTCCTAACGTTGTGCACTGCTAAGAATCATTAATGATGAAGAGAATACAATATAAGCATTTAGTATTGGTTTTAGAATCACTTCGTGCTAACCCTAGTTCGTTAATTCGCCATGGTTCCCACAACCCTAGTTGTGGTAGTTTTAGCCTATCATGTTCAAAAGTAATTTAATAGCATTCATAGACAAAAGCTTAAAATAATACTTACAACAATGATCGGAAAAACCTTCACTTTATTAATGCAAAATTTGGAAGAACAACTTTATAATCGTATCTCAAAATAAAACTAACTCTCAGAACTAGATTGTAAGACTTGAAACTTGATGTAAAGCTTGATTTCCAACTTCATAGCTATTACATGAAAATAAAGGGGTATGTATAGTAGATTTATGTCTTCCTTGTTCCTTAATGAATTTGGCTTGGGATTTAATCTCCCTTTTCGTTGTTGAAGTGGGAAATCCAATTTTTTTCGTCTGAACACCCTTGTCGCTTCGCCTATGCCACATCACCTCTCAAATGCCACGTCGCATGCTGCATCGTGCAGGAGTGAGTACTACTTTGCGCCTGTCATCGTGTTGGGGAAGGTTGGCGTTGCGTAAGGCATAGCGCTAGAAGAGTGGTGCCTCGCACCTGGCAGTGCGCACATGCAGCTGCCGCGCTGCACCTGGTATTGCGCCAGTGTGCAGTTGCCTCAAACGACTTGTGTCATCCTCATGCGACCTTCAATCCTTGCAATCTCAAATCCCCCTTCTTTCACATTTGATCAATAAGCCTCAAATACCTTCAAATTCATCATTTTAAGCCCTAAAAAAATCTCATCATGTGTGTTAGCCATTTTTAAAAGTATGTAACATAAACACATGAAAACACACATAATTCATTCTTAAAACATAGTAAAGTGTTGGAAAAATACATCTATGAAGTGTGTAAGTACACCCTTCATCAGCAGTCGTGGGAAGGACTAAGCCTGGTGACAGTGACTCGTTGTTGGTTACAACGAGCGAAGTGATGACTCGTTGTTGGTTACAACGAGTCATCGTTTGGAGCTATGGTGGGTACTGGACCTCAGCTAAAGCGAGGGTAACGGGTCATCCCATGACCCATCGTGAGAAGTAAAGGGTCATGGTCACCAGTCATGGAATTGGAATAGCTATGTTTTCCAATACACCTAATGGAAGGCAACCACAACTCATTAGATGAAGTAACGAGTCATGGTGAGACTCGTTGGGAGGCCTAAAGTAGGACCTAAAGGAGGAAGTAACGGATGAAACAATGACCCGTTGTTTGATAGGACGACTCGTCCTGTCGATTCGTGGGATCAAACTTGAGATTAGGGATTTTGGCAGTGCAGATGACGGATGGATACCACGAGTCGTGGTATCCTCGAACGACCTATTAGTCCGTCCGTTAGTTCGCTAGTGCAGTTTTTTTAGGGTTTTTCATTAAGGGCACTTTCATTATTCCTACACTCTAAGGTCCTAAACTACATCGTTTTAAGTTATTTTTTGAATATATTATGATAGGTTAAGCCCTTTAAGCCTATTCATTCTCATTCATGCAAAGATAGAAAAAAATTTAGAAGGTGATCAAGCTTGTCTTCAAGGTTTTTCTTCATCAATTTTCATTGGGCTTTCAAGGAGTGGTGGGATTTGATTTCCCCCAGTTATGTAGGTTTATGAATGGGTGAATCCTTTCATACCTATTTCCAATCTCTTCAAAATCATGAACTTCCTATAAAAAATCTATGGGGTTTTGCCCAATACATGAAAATTTGATTTCTCTACATGGTCTTGATCTAATTGAATTACTACTACTGTATTATGAAATATGGGCAACTTTTATGTTGTTTTTCATTACAAATCATGTTTCAAGTATTATATATTAAATTTCGCATTTATTAAAAGTTCATGAAAGTCAAAGTTTATGATGAATGTTCAAGTATTATGAATTATTGTTGATGAAAAGCTTGTTTTTAAGTTACCCAGGTTTATAAGCATGTTCTCGAATGAATTGAGTATTGTCAAGCATGTTAAAGTACTAGGTAATTCCCATATGTTCAAGGATGATTTATGATTTATGAAATGGATCTCATGATTTATCGATTTATGATGTTGACCGACAAAAAGACCTTTGATTCTTGTCTAATCATGTTTTAACGGAAATCAATGAATGATAAATGTTTATTTATCCATGAATCTAAATGAATGATGTTGTTGATTTATATATGAGCCTAATGTACATGTTTTAGGAAGCAATTCTAGCACCGAGCAGCCCGATGTTCAAAGAACTACATCAGTGTCTCATAACCATGTGCCACCGTGGGTTTATAATGATATATTACATTGATAATGATCCCCTCTTTCATGATATCACATAATGCACGTCCCTCGCCTAGCCAGCCAGGGGCGACTTTGCCCACTTGAGTGAGATAGTTGGGGCATCCTGTNATATCACATAATGCACGTCCCTCGCCTAGCCAGCCAGGGGGCGACTTTGCCCACTTGAGTGAGATAGTTGGGGCATCCTGTAAGGCTCTACCATGGTGGTGTCGGTTATGACGAGTCCTCCCATTGTTCCGCATGTTTTATGCATTGTTATGTTTATTTTATTAGCTGAAGTGATGATTTGATGAAGTTTCTCATATGATTATGATAATGAATGGTTTATGAATGATTTGAAAACCTTGAGCCTTATGTTATCTTATGATATTTATGGTACGAGCATGATGTCCTTCTCCTATGATCATTTATGAGCTTTTATGTATTTTTAAATGTCCGTTTTACTTACCTTGCATACTCGGTACATTCCACGTACTGGCCGCATACTCTATGTTGTATTGTTTTATGGTACAAGCTCCGATCTTCATATCCAGCATCATCATTAGCTTGTTATGGAGTTTTGCATCCAACTTGTTGGTGAGTCCTCATCCTTCGAGGACCTTTGATTCACACATTGATGTTTTCTGTTAGTTTCAGTTGTCAGGTTAGTTGGGGATGTTGTCCCATCAACCCATCTGTTACATTAGAGGATTTCAGACTATATATAGTACTCCGTTATTATGTATTTAGTCTGTACTGATTATCATACTATGCTATGTTATGTTCATGCTTCCGATATGTTGATATGTTAAGCATTCTGATATGAAGTTAGATGAATATTCATGTCATGGGTCAACTTGGAGTCTCTCGAGGCTCCTTGTCTCATGATACGATCCAGGTCTACGTTCAGGTCCTGACAAACTTGGTATCAGAGCAATAGATTTGAAGTGTCCTAGGGTGTCTGAACGCCTTGTTAAGTAGAGTGTTTTTCATGGTTGTGAAGCGCGCCACACTTATGACGAAGAGGCTACAAGATGTTTCGGAAATATTCCCTTCTTTCATGATCCATGTCGTGCGATGAAAAGTCTTTCTATCCTTCTTGTCACACTCCAAAATTGGGGTAGGGCGCAACTGGCACTCGCTTCATGATTGATCGAGAAGCCGGCTATACGACATCTGTAACTGTAACACTTGGTCCATCTAGGCCACCCATCACAATCAACTATTGTAAAAATTGGACCCATAAGGTCTCAACAATACAGGGTAAGCAACTGAAATGCAACCAAGGCAATGAGTATGCTAAACAAAGCAACAATAAGCAGACGAGGCCACAAACTGAATAACACTGTACACACTAAGTCCACAAAGTCTCTAAAGAGTAAACTGACTGATGGTCGGAACAGGGCTCCGACCTACCCATAATTTCATCTCAAAACTCAAGCATAAATAACTAAGCCCTAGCTCCAGGAAGAAAGGAGCATACCAACA
Source organism: Datura stramonium (assembly GCA_018107945.1). Taxonomy (NCBI): domain Eukaryota; kingdom Viridiplantae; phylum Streptophyta; class Magnoliopsida; order Solanales; family Solanaceae; genus Datura; species Datura stramonium. The sequence goes on from JACEIK010001254.1 coordinate 71,312, forward strand.
CATCCGTTGATCTCATAAACTACAATTGGCAATCCCGACCTCTACCTGCATTTGCGGCATGAACTCAGGTCCCTGTGTAAAGGGACGTCAGTACGAATGAAATGTACTAGTATGTAAGGCGGAAACTGTAACCATGAGATAACAATCCTGTAATACCTGGCTCAGCACATAACATATAAAGGATAGATATAACTTGGTACTCTGCAACCTGTAATTGATAACAACTCCCTATAACATAAGCGAACTCAAGATAACTAAACCAGGAATAAGGAATAGTAACAACCTGGAATCCTAGTAACTGAACCCTGACAATAACTCTATAATGAGGTGAAAAAGCAATTAAGGAATGCATAAGAAAGAAACTATAAATGTAATGCCCGCGACCAGGCATCCATAAATCCATATATTCTTCCAGCTGGTGAAACACACTGGAATAAAATAAAATATCTCCAGCCAGTGTACAACACCGGGGTAAAATAAAAATATCTCCAGTCAGTGTACCACACAGGGAAAAAATAAAAATATCTCCAGCTGGTGTACCACACCGAGGTAAAATAAAAATATCTCCAGCCGGTGTACCACACCGAAGTAAAATAAAAATATCTCCAGCCGGTGTACCACACCAGGGTAAAATAAAAATATCTCCAGTCGGTATATCTTACCGGGGTAAAATAAAAATAAATCTTAATCGCAATCATACATGGAGCTAATGGGGCTCATAGAGACTATTTGTACAATGGCATCCATGAAATTTGCCGACTCAGTAACTATAACATGTGTAGGATCTTACCACAACCCCACATACTACAATTCTGCCATACACATAGAGGTCTTTCATTTAGCATTTAAATACATACATTTGCTGTGAATGAATTCTAGGGAAGTTCCTAGGACTGGAATATCATAAAGACTGTGTATACACACGCTCATGATTTTAAACATCTCCTAGCAATACTAACACCAGCAGAGAGGAATAACTTAACTTAACATTTTCCATTAACAATTTTAACATTCATCGTGCTTATACTCGTTGACTTTCATACTTTCATATCAAGAATTGTGAGCATACCTCATGTACATCATATCACATCTCGACGTAACTTATCAATCGGAAGACATAACTCGCGTATCTCAAACTTGGAGATCTTTAACATAAAAATTCTAGGAAACTATCTAGGGGATTCCTTAAGATAAATAAAGACTTATAGTCATGCTTTAGACAACATAGGAAAGACTCATGTGAAACTTTGCAATATATGAGGAACTTAGAAAGCTTAGCGGCATTATAAACAGTTTAGAAACTTTCAAGAAAAAAAATCCTTAAAACTTGAAAAAGTTAATCCAACTCTTAGAACAATTAATCGAAGATAATTGTTTAAAAAGTAAGATGAAGAACTTCTCTTTATCTTGAACTACTATCTCAAAAATTTTCTATTTTAATCATTTCATAAGAAGTTAACACTTTATTGGCCTTTCATCAACTTAACACACACTGAGCATAAAAAAATTTATTTATAACTCTTTCGCTAAACATCTTTAGAACAAGGTAAATCTTTCTATCCATTTGCATAACTCATTCACAATTGTAACCCTTATCATCTAAGTTAACAACCTTTAGCTCTACTTTTCATATTAATCTTAACTTCTTTTTCACACAGGATTCACCATTCCTTACTTAATTATTTACTCTCGTATTCACTATTCCAGCAATTCTTATACACACTTATCTTTTTATCTAATTTCCAATCTTATCTCTTAAACCTTGTGTTTCTCATATTTTAATGCCGTTCAAAGGTTTTCTGAAATCGACTATAGGCAGAGAGCATATAACTCACATATTACCTTAAAAGGTCTAACATTTACTCTTATCTTTTCTTTGACACTAGCGCCTCAACTTTTACACTTGGGTTAACCTCCTTACACATATACAACTTTCAAAGAATGTGCAACGTGTCTGCTTAAAACCTTAAACAATTCTCAGGAGGTCTAGATAACTTAAGAGCTCTAATAAACATATAGCGACTTTGTAATGGCAATCCTTGCCGCCTTAGCGTGTAACTTGAATGTAAGCATAAGCGTATACATATATTATGATATTTGTATAACCTACTAGCATCAAGATATTGTGCATAAACTTCCCATAAATATGGTTCTATAGAAATATCAATAGTTTACCAATTCGAATTCTATTTTCCAAGTTTAATGTATCGGTTAATGAAGAAATGCGTTAATTAGTCGCTTAGCTTAAGGGAGAGGGATCGGGGGACCCTCTCATGTGTAACAACCTGTCCCATTTAAATTACTTTAGACAGGGTTTTGGGCTTGGCCCATTTAAATTACTTAAGTGTTAAGGTGAACCACCTCCTTAATAATAATAGTAATAAATTAATTAAAGGAAAGAAAAAAGGCAGTAGTCAGCAGAATAAAATAATGTTGTTGGCTTTTAGCCCAGGCTATCCAACAACAGTTTTTTAGAAAAAAAAAAGAAAGAAGAAGAATGTACGACGAGAAACAGAGAAGAGGAAATAGAGGAGAAGCGACCTCCGACCACAAATCTCAACTCAAACTGCTGCCTCCAAAACACCAATTGCACATTTTAGGAGAAGTCCCTATACCTGACTTTCAATTTCCAGTAGTAATTTTTGAGTTCCTAGTCACCAATTAACTTCTTCTTCTTCTTTTTCTAAGTATCTGACTTAAGTGGTAATTGAACTTAATAAATTTGGATTATTGTGAGTAAGACTAATTAATGGTAGACCTTAAATGTTTCTAGCATCTAAAATAGTTTACTCTACTATCGAAATTTTTTAGAAACATCACTGCTAGGGAAGCTATTGATGTTTATTTTCTTTTATTTTTTAATCTAAACTTTTACCTTTCATAGGAGGAATATCATAATTGTAGGGAGATGAGTAACTTGGCTAACCGCTGATCAAGTTCAAGAATTATAATTATCACTCGAAATATTAAATTTCATGAAATTTTAGGAATAAAGTAATATTTAATTGTTGCATTACATTTTTAGATACTTGATACCCTGAGAAAGCGGTTGTTGGATGCGGATGGGAGTTATTCGGCAGAAGTACCGCGAGTGATATTTCTTCCATAGTTGATTTTCAACTATAGTATGTTTTAAGTTATGTCCTGCATTGAAATTTGTTATTCAAAATTTGACTACTTGTACACAGACAAGCGATAGTATGATCAAGTATTTGAAATGCATCAAATCACTCTTATCATGAGTTTACGTATTGTTACTTTGAATATGTGTTACATACGAGTTATGTTATTTGTAAATTTAAGTTTGTCACAGAAAGAATATGAATATATGTTACATTATAGAGAAAATATTGAAGGAAGTAAGCTTTGTCATTTTCGCCGTTATCTAACGATGGGATCGTTAGAATTGGTGCACCTTGTAGAAAAAAGTAAATATTGTACAAAGCCCCTTTAGAAGGGAACTTAGCTGATGGGGTAGTCAGACGGTAATGGTAAATTCATAGTGTCAAAAGGTATACTCAATACTGGAATAGGATCCTCCTAATAAATACCGATATGTTTTTTTAAACCGGTTGAACAATGTTTTCATACACTAAATGGTATGTTGATTGGGATAAGATATGATTGATGGTTTATAAACTGTGTTATTTTAATATATGCTTGTCCTAAACAAATGTTATGGTTGATATTATTACTCACTCAATGAGTGTGACTGACCCCGCTACTTCTTTCTTTTTCCCCTTATGGATTATTTAGCTGAGGGTGACCTATTGGCTTGACAAAGGGATAGATAAAGCTGATGATTGATCCAGTAAGCCTGCACTTGCTTCATGTGGGCCAATATTTTGTTTAGACTAATTCAATATATTAGTTTAATTAAATCCTAGATTTTTTCTCTTTGAGTTTATTTTGTAAATTGGTTTTGGCTTGTGTTAGTAATGGCGTGACTGGGAACTTCTAAAGTCCTGTAGAAGTCATTGACTATGGTTTTGGTATCTTTGTAGGCCTATTATGTTGGTATTATAGTATGTTGGATTCTTGTTTACTGAGTGTTGACAAGTTTAAATTTATGGTTTTCTCCCCATATAGAGGAAACTCTGCTGAATTTTTTAGCATGATAGTGGTCCAGGCTTGCTTGGTGGGCTTAGGGTTGCTGAGCGCCGGTCATGGCCTAGGTGGGTCGTGACAAAGTTGGTACCAAAGACTTAGGTTTAGGGTTTGACTTAAGGAGCTTCGATTTCAGCAGAGACTTAATTGTGTATATGTGGTGCACCATATGCACGATCGAGACTCTACAGAAGTCGGACAGGGTCGGTCTTTCTTATTCTTTGTTGAATCTTACAAGGTTATGAGCGGTTTAGAGCCAAGTAAGAATTTAACATTGTTGATGTGATTATAGATGGAAGATAGAGTCATGCTTCCACCAATCTTAGGTTGGGTCGAAGGAGAGGTCGGGGCATACCGGCTAGGCAGACCGTCGATCCGGTTACTGAAAATATGGTGATACCACCATCGCAACCTCAACATGGTACCACTGCCAACATGATAGCTTCAATGATTCAGCAGGCGATGGAAATATTGGTAGAGAAAATGCAAACACAACCTCGGGTGAATATGATGCCCGAAGGGAATAACAGACAATCAATCTGACGAGCCACTCCGCAGATCAATTCGAGAGTTTCTTGAGTTAAAACCTCTAGTGTTTACGGGAGCTAGTGAGACTGAAGACCCTCTATTATTTTTGGATGGAATTCATAAATCCTTAGATGCTCTTGGATGTTCCAGTACAAGGTTGGTTGAGTTGGCTGCCTATCATTTGCAAGATATAGCTGAAGAATGGTTTAAATCTTTTAAGGCAGGGCGGACAAGTAAATCATGTCCCTTGACACGGAAGTAATTTTGTGATGCATTTACTGATCGATTCCTTCCATGAGCCTAAGGGATGCTTTGTCGATACAATTCTACGGATTGAGGAAAACCCCAGAAATGTCAACGAATGAATTAGATATCAATTCACTCATTTGTCCCGACATGCGTCATATGTGATGTGTGATTCTATAGGGGCTAAGAGGTTCATACAAGGTCTAATTGATCCATTGCACAAATCGTTGGCCTAACAGTTGACAAAAGGAGACATAACTTACTCATAGGCAGTAGATGTTGCAAGAGAGGTAGAGACTAGATGGTGGGAAGAAAGAGCGGCTAAAGCACAAAATAAGAGAACGAGAATTGTAGGATCTTTTGAAGGGGGTGTTCATACAATACGTGACTCTGGATCTCAAAGTCATCCGAGGACCGCACGGACTGAGGGTGCCTTCATCGTCCAGTCATCTACCAGTGCTCCCACCAAACAGAACCATAAAAGCTCTACACCATCGACTGGATAATCCAACCACACTACAACTACTTTCCCTAGTTGTCATAAGGCTCATTTCGACTAGTGTTGGAGAGATATTGGTGCATGTCTTTGATGTGGATAGATGGGACATTACAAGAGGGATTGCCCATGTAATCACAAGGGACCTAGTCAGACATCAACATCCATAAATGGTGCACCAACAAACTCTGTCGCTTATGCTATTAGGGATAATTTTGTACAAGAAAGAAGAGGCGCTGGTAACAAAAGTACTACTGATAGAGGGTCAGGAGGGGTTGGTAGAGGCCAATCCCGAGTATTTTCTTTGACTAGGAAGGACGTTGAAACATCAAATGCAATTGTCACAGGTATACTTTTAGTAGGCTTACATGATGAAATTGTTTGAACTTGAACTCGTCCCATATACTTGTACTCTCTATTCTATTGTAAGATTTGACATATAACCAATAATCCAGGAATAGTTTCGGTGTGTTCATTTGATGCTATTGCTTTAATTATTCCTAGATCCACACATTCCTATGTGTCCTTGTATTTTTAAATGAGGTTTAGTAGATTGCCGAAGTTGTTAACAAATCCTTTTTTGTTCACTACACCGATTGGAGAATCTTTATTGGTTAAGCGAGTGTATCACTCTTGTCAACTCAGTGTTTAGGGTAAAGACATGTTAGCAGACTTGTTTGAGCTGGATATGGTAGATTTTGATGTAATCATGGGCATGGATTGGTTAGCACCATGCCACACATCTATTGATTTCTATTCCAAAATGGTTCGCTTTAATATACCGGGTAAGCCAAGTTTCATCATACAAGGTGACCAGGGATCACCTCCGAATAATTTAATATCGTTCATGGGTGCAAAACGAATGCTAAGAAAAGGTTGCCAAGGCTTCTTGGCTTTTTTCAGGGATACAAGATTACCACACCAGAATTAAAAGTTGTCCATGTGGTTAGAGAATTCCCTGATGTATTCCTAGAAGATCTACTTGGATTACCTCCAGTTAGAGAAATCGATTTTGGCATTGATTTAATACCAGGGACACAGCCCATATCGATACCTCCATATTGAATGGCACAAACAGAGTTAAAGGAACTAAAAGAACAACTACAGGATCTATTAAACAAGGGTTTTATTAGACCAAACACTTCTCCATGGGGTGCAACAGTCGTGTTTGTAAAGAAGAAAGATGGAACCACGAGATTATGCATAGATTACCGACATTAAATAAGGTCACTGTGCGTAACAAATACACACTGCCACGTATTGATGATCTATTTGATAAGCTTCAAGGTTCAAGGAGGTTCTCAATAATTGAATTGAGATTAGGATACCATCAGTTACGTATTAGAGGTGAAGACATCTCTAAGACCTCTTTTTAGACAAAATATGGGCACTACGAATTCTTTGTAATGCCTTTTAGGCTAACAAATGCACCCGCAACATTTATGGACATGATGAATAGAGTGTTCAAGCTATATTTGGATCGATTTGTGATTGTGTTTATCGATCATATCCTTGTGTATTCAAAGACATATCAAGACCATGAAGAACACTTGAGGATGGTGTTACAGGCACTCCGAGAACATAAATTATATGCTAAATTCTCCAAGTGTGAATTTTGGTTGAACCAAGTTGCCTTCCTAGGTCATATTGTATCTGACGAAGGAATCTTAGTTGATCCAAAGAAAGTGGAAGAAGTGAAGAAATGTCCAAGGCCAACTACCGTGACTGAGATACGAAGCTTCTTGGCTATCGCGAGCTATTATAGGTGCTTCGTGCAGGATTTATCCAAGATAGCTGCTCCTTTGAAAAAGATAACACAAAAGAATGTCAAGTTTCAATGGCCAGAGGCATGTGAGCAAAGTTTTCAAAAGCTCAAGGAAAGTTTAACAACAGCCCCAGTATTAGTACTTCCGTCGGGAACTGGAGGATTTGCGATTTATTGTGATGCCTTTGAGTAGGACTTGGGTATGTGCTTATTCAAAATGGACGAGTCATGGCTTATGCTTCGAGGCAGTTGAAAAAGAACGAACAGAATTACCATACAGATGACCTAGAGATGGCTGCAGTAGGTTTTGCTCTGAAGATTTGGCGACATTATTTATATGGAGAGAAATGTGAGATTTATACCGATCACAAGAGCCTGCAATATATCTTTCAGCAAAAACATTTGAACCTTCGAAACAAAGATGGGTGGAGCTATTGAAGGACTATGACTGTTCGATTTTTTATCATCCAAGAAAAGCTAATGTAGTGGATGACGCATTAAGCCGAAAGTCTATGGGCAGTTTGGCCAACCTGACCCCATTAAGGAGAAATCTAGCAAATGAAATTCACAAATTGAAAGAGAATGGAGTAACCTTCAGTTTGGGCCACGCTTGCTCATTATTGGTAGGTGTCCAGGCCAAGTCATCGCTAATGGAAGATATAAAGGCAAAACAATACCTGGATTCTCGGTTATGAAAAATTAGGGATGAAAGTATTGTCAACAAGAATAAAGATTTTATCCTAGATTGTCACGGGGTACTATGACTTGGTGATCACATTTGTGTACCAGATGTTGATGGTTTAAGACAAACGGTGCTCGGAGAAGCACATGGCTCCAAGTACTCAATTCATTCTCCATCCACAAAGATGTATCAGGACCTTCACTAGTTGTACTGGTGGCAGGGTATGAAGCAAGATGTTGCGAATCATGTCAATCGATGTTGGACTTGACAATAAGTTAAGGCTGATCATCAGAGACCCGCAGGGTTAATACAACAACTCGAGATACCAGAGTGGAAATGGGAGTGAATCACCAAGGATTTCGTGACTGGGTTTACCACGTACTATCAAGGGATATGATTCCATATGGGTAGTCATAGACCGATTGACGAAGTTGGCACACTTTCTACCGGTCAAAACTACCTATAATGGTGCAGGTTATGCACAGATTTATATGGACAAGATTGTCAGGCTTCATGCGGTTCCAATTTCTATTATATCAGATAGGGGTTCCGAATTCACCTTGCACTTCTAGAAAGCATTCCAAGGAGCGTTCGGAACACATATGGATCTGAGTTCTGCATTTCACTCGCAGACTGATGGATAATCAGAGCGAATCATATAGATATTAGAGGATATGTTGAGGTCTTGTGTCCTTGATTTTTATGGCAGCTAGGATAAATACTTTCTTTTAGTTGAGTTTGCTTACAATAACAGCTTCCAAGCAAGTATACAAATGGCACCTTATGAGGCTTTATATGGAAGACGGTGTCGATCTCCCATTGGGTGGTTCGAAGTAGGTGAGACAAAGATATTGAGTCCAGATTTGGTAAGAACAGTACTGGATAAGGTCTAGTTAATTAAACAGAGATTGTTAGCCGCTCAGAGTAGGCAAAAAGCTTATGCGGATAAAAGACATCTAGAGTTAGAGTTTCCGGTAGGAGATCATGTATTCCTACGAGTATCACCAATGAAAGGTGATCTCTGGTAAAATAGCATGCCCGAGTGACGCTTGATAACCTAAATTAGTCTTGTTTATCTAAGTTATTTTATACATTTTCATGTAATTTTATATAAATGTGAATATATAAATGTGAATATATGTGCTAAAAACAACATGATTAGTCCTTGCTTTGTAAGTTTCAATGATTTTGAGGAATAATTTATAAGTTGGTGAAGGGAAGGAATGGAGTCGGAAGAAACGGGCGAAAGTCGGCAAGGAGTAGGCCATGGTAGTCGTCGCGCTGTGCAAATAAGGTGCCATGCCGCGCGTGTGCCGCGCCTGCCAGCCGCCGTGCCACGCTTGGTGCCGTGCAAGCGAGCGTACACGGCAAAGTGTGCGTTGCACTGGGCCAAGGCCAAAGAACGTGCCACGGCATGCCATCTCCACGGCTGCAGGAGTGCCATCGCGCCTGGGCAACAAGTGGACACGCCGCCAACGCGGCATAAAGGCCGCCTAGGGTCGATTTTTTGGCAATTTCGTGAGAGCCTTCACGCACTCCGTGCCGCGAGGCAAGCCCGCGATACACTCCATGACACGGAGCCGTCCACGACAAAGCTAGCAATTACGCAGGTTTTCCTATTTACTATAAATAGGTCCCTTAGCTCCTAATTCCAATTTGTCATGATTTTATTCTGGAAAACTACCTAGGAGTGAAGGGAGAAGTGGGAGAACTCAGCTAGCGTTTGTCAAATTCCCTTCTCATCTACCAAATTCTTGTAAGTATGTAGTTTAGTAGTAGTTTAGTCAGAAAGTTTTACAAACATGAATGGTTAGAACCCTTCCTCTAGGTTGAAGCCAAGGAATTATGATTGTGATTTTATGAAATTATTTTGGAATTAAGTTATTGATTGTTGTTTCTGTCTTGCATTCTGGATTGTTGGTTGTTTTTATGATTGATCACCATGAAAATATATATGTTAGCTTGGGCAATAGCTTAAGAAAGTATTACCTAGGTCGACATGAGAATGTGAGGAGGAGCATGTTTGTATCTCGCGTATATAATCTTTGTGTTCAGATAGAAATATACCTAACACCTTGCTTGATTGACAAACAGGGGTTATTAAAGACCAAGTTGGGATTTTCAAATCACCACTCAACAAAGTAGTTGTGAGGCTAAGTTAAAGTTAAATGGTTAGACGCATGAAAGTCCCTAATCATTTCCCGTAAAACCACAACATAATTGATTGCCCGCGAACTAGAAATTAGCATCCTCGCTCACAATGATGCAGTTGAGTCTAGATTGCCATGTTTTGAGGCTCGAGTTATTCATGAACATGCAATTCCAGTTATGTGAAATAACAATTGATAGTTCCACGCTTAACCCATTGCAAATCGTAGCGTCGCATGATTTATTCCTGTTTTAACTCTATGTTGCTCCTAGAGTAATTTTTAATATTTCATTGACAAAACTAGACTTAATTAATCTCCATCGAAAATGTCTATAACCAACATTTTAGGTATTTAAGATCACACTAGAAATGGATAGTTAGAGGAATGGGTCCAAATTCCCGTGGGTTCGACAATCCTCAGTTTAAAAAGAGCTACTATATTATTTGCACAACCCGTACACTTGGTGGACACGCTTAATGTGGAGCCAGTTTTTAAGCTGCTAATGGGACTCGATGAAGTTTTGATGATTTATCCATTTTTCTCAGGATTTTTGAATTTCCTTAAGTGTTGAGAAACTTGGTCTTAGTCTCGATCATTTGCGTGACAAAGCTGTCCCGCCGAGCTGCCGTAAATAGAGAGTCAGGAACCGTTGATTGAACCCGAACGTCAAATCCATTTGCGAAGGAGAGTAGCTCTAGAGAAAAAGTCAAGAGACTTCAAGAAAAGGTACAACAACAAATCTCACCGGGCAAGCACAGCTTGCCACCTTAAGCAACGGCAGCAAGACCCGCCGCGAAGTGGCCATCCCACTAGCGACAAATGTGACCTCTAGTATCCGTAAATCGGGAGAGCTAGAGGGAACTTTGAGCTGTCGTAACATGGTGCGCTTTTACATTCTAGAGGTCAGCCTACTCAGAATGCACATGAGGACCTGGGCAAGAAGATTTTCATGTATTTTTAGAGATTAGTGACACGTTGTCCCCACCGGCGTGTCCACGATTATGTCCGCTAACCTCTTCCCATTCTCATTGTTGGGAGGCGAAAATTTGGCTGAAGGTCGAGCCACCGAACTCATAACTTCATGGAATGACTTGGCTAGGAAGTTCTTTATCATATTCTTTTCCTTCAAGCAAGATCAGCAAAGTTGCAAAGTGAGATACTCGCCAAGCGTAAGCCTGATGAGAACTTATATATGGCTTCGGGGGAAAGATTCAAGTCATTGCTGAGAGATCGTTCCTATCACCAAAGAATCAAATGAAGTGCCGGCTCATACCCTTTGTAGAAAGTCTAGACCCACACACAAAAATATTACTAGACTCTGCATCGGGTGGGCAAGCCTTGGAGAAACATATGATGAGTTGTACACTTTGTTGAATGTAATTGCTCAAGGAAATACAGAGTGCACACAGTCATCAAGAGGGGTAGGAAAGAGATCGGGTTAGAAGTATATGGTTTGAATGCTTGGAAGAATGGGGCTATTTCATTCCAACATCGATGATGACTCGCTCACAAACTAAGTATGAACCAACACCAGGCCGTGTTAATGCGCTCAAAGAAGCTCCTAGTTGGTGTGAAATTTGTGGTAATAACGGGCACAATGTAGAATCTTCTGGGGCCAATCCTAATTAGTCAATTTTTGTTCGGAATGTGCAACGGAATCAGAATTTTGGGAACTCCAAATGTAAATTGGCATATGTGACACCCACTTTTTCTTGGGGTGGAAACCAAAAGTGCACTATATGCAACCTCAACAACAACAAGACGCTATAATGTGCGTAATGATGGCGTAGTCAGCAAAGCAGCATTGAGGAAACTTAAAATTATGGAGACCCAAAATCAACTAAGAAAATCAGGCGAGGATGGCAACAGACTTAATGAATCAGCAAGTAAAGCCACCCAATCTTGAAAAACAAGTGGGTCGAATAGCGAAATGCTCATAACATGAGGCCGCAAGGGATTACTGTTTAATGAGATCCTAACCCCCTACGTATCAATGTCATCAGTCTTAGAAGCGAAAAGCATTTAGCCGATGCAGTACCTAAAGAGTTAAGAAAGGAGAACGAAGCTGGTTAGACCAGGACCATCCACCGATACTTCAGAGCAAATCAGAGTGTCAAGTAACAAGATGCGCAACCTTCTTTTGAAAGACAAAGACCACCACCACCCTTCCCTCGTAGATTCGTAGAAAAGAGCAAGGAGGAAAGCCAAAAAGTTCTTCGAGAGTTTCAAAGAACTTCACATAAATTTGCTCTTATTGATGTCTTGTGGAATGCCCAAGTATGCTAAATACTTGAAGGACGTGGATAGCGAACAAAAGTTAGATTGGTGGATGTCCAGATCAGAGCACCGACCGAGGAGGCAAATGGTGGTATTTGAGCAAAATGCCAAGCAAGCTTCAAAGACCCAGGAGTTTTACCCTCCCCATACAAATTGGTAAAGCTGAGGTGCTACGAGCTTGTGTGATTTAGGGCAAAGAAGCTAATCTAATGCCCCTATCCTTATTCAACACCCCGGGTTGGGAAAACCGAGGCCGACAAGGTTGATTCTGCCGTACCGCCGACAAGTCACGAGTGACACCCGATGGAATAATAGAGGACCTTCTCATCAAAGTAGGTAAATTTATTATACCTGCTGATTTTATTGTTTTAGATTTTCAGGTTGATGACCAGGTACACTTAATCTGGGACGGCCATTCTGGCCACCTGGAGGAGCAAAGGATAGATTTGAAAGTAGAGCCCGAAACGAGGGTCGAGGATGAAGAAGAACTCTTCCGCGTTTAATAAGAAATGAACTCATCCGCACACTACAAAAACCTTTGTCAGGTTAGTGTGTTGTCAGAGGATGAGTGTGGGGTGGGAGGATTCCACAGTGCGCGCCAAAGGCAGTCAAGTGTTCAAATTTCCGAATCGACGGGGCGGCTTCAAAGTGAGAAGCAAGGGAGAAAGAGAGGAACAGAATGGAGGAGGTTGTTTCCTCTAAACAGCAAAAGAAAGGAGATGGTTCTCGAAAGAGAACCCAGGTATGAGGATACCCGAGAGGGCAGTCCACGTCGTGCCACGACGTAAAATAAGGCGCTCGCTTGGGAGGCAACCCAAGGGTACCTCATGTGTACAAATTGTTAATTTTGATTTTTTGTTGATTTTGTATTTTCATTTTTTTGTTTGTGTTTTTGGTGGAAAGTTAGGCAATGTATGGAGGGGAAATCTGAGTACCCTCGGAGGAGGAAGCTAGTAAGCACTAAGAGAAAAGTGTGGGGTCAAATACCCACTCTGTGCAAGTTGAGAAAAAACATGCTATTAGCTAGCCTAAAGGCTCAGGAGTATTTCTCACCCTCTGTAAATGTTAATTTGATGCTATGAGACATAGCATGATTCAAGTGTGGGGTGAGGGAAATTTCAAGGAAATATTTCAAAATATTTTTTTGTGCTTAACAACTTGTTGGTGAATGTAATGCTTGTGTGAAAAAATGAGAAAAATTTGAAAAATTTTTGTGAGTCAAGCATGACGTCATCACCCGTTGGTTTTTCTTTTCGGTTCTTTCCGACGGGGGTATTTGAAACTGAGGAATAAAATTTTTTTGCTTGTCTTAGATAGTTTTTTTAGTCATAGTTAGGACTATTTCCGACGATGGATGGATGACAATCGCTCTTGGAGGAAAATTAGTCGATAGGTGTTGGGTTTTTGAAACCATAGCTAATGGATGCTTGATGTTCTTGTTATGTACTATACATGATTGTAAGATGCAAGTATGTTCAAGGTTGAAGCATGTAAGTGTATAACTTTGCTCAGACACTTAGGCTCTTGAAGTTGACTCACACGATTGAAGCTTAATGTTTGAATTCTTGTGATTAGTTGAGTTAAGAGTCCGCGGAATGCGTCTTGAATTGAGCATGTGCCATGAGTGTAAGGTTTTTGAGTATTCTATGTTATTGTGAATTTTCTAGAACTTTCCGGTGTGTTTATGAAACAGTACGAAGTATGTGAATCGTAGGAGACATTTGTAAGTCATTTTCGAACGAACTTCCACTTTACCCCCATTTTACCTACCTTGACAAATTAATCCTAGTTAGCCCCATTGAGCCTTGAGCCTATTCTTTGATAGCTGAAACATAAGTTTAATCCTTTTTATTTCTTTAGCCTTGAATTTGATCCAAAGCTCCTAAGCGTTAAAAAAGAAAATCTAATAGAGCAAAGGAGTGAGAAGAATGAAAAGGAAGGAAAACTAACAAGTTGTAGAAGTTGAGAAAAGGACAAAGGTGCACTCGTGTGAAAATGGTTGATTATTAGTAGGGAGTAAGAAAACAAATTAATGGAAAATTATTTATCGAACTCCTTACTAACAAGCCAAAAGTTCCTAAATAAATGGGGAACATAAGAGGAAAAATAAAACTACCAAGGAGAAAAGGTGAAGTGAGGGAAGGATGTTGTAAGGAGGGCATGATGTATTGTTAACTTAGGCAGATAGTCACTATTACCGCCATAATAGTACCTTACCCATCCCTCGAAGTTACATTACAACCTAGAAAGTCCTACTTGATCTTTACATTCATACATCCTCAAATTAGTGGAGTAAAACACTAAGGGAAAGCTTATGGGTCATTACATGATGCATGTGAATTCTTTGTGAGAGCGAGTGTAATTTTTATTCATGTACCCACAATGTTGTGATGAAAAAATTGTTTTTGTGTGTGAAATTGGGTAACTCTCTTTCCGTGAGGGCACATGTTGAATGAAGGATATAATTCATGTGGGATTTTTAATGTTGATTGGCATGAGTTTTCTAAGATTGAGAGTCGATTCTTGAGGTTAGGAGTCTTGGCGAAGTTGTATTTAATTTCAGTGATTAAATTGTGCATGCTCTACTTTTAGCTTGTTTTCTTAAATAATCATTATAGTTATAGCTTGAATTAACTTGCTAAATTAGTTATGTGTGATTATCCATATTCATGAGATGTAAAAGGTTGTTCGAGTGACCTAACAAGGCTTTAAGTGTGGGTTGTGATCTCGGCAAAATAGCATGCCCGAATGACGCTTGATAACCTAAATTAGTCTTGTTTATCTAAGTTATTTTATACATTTTCATGTAATTTTATATAAATGTGAATACAAAAGCAACTAACATGATTAGTCCTTGTTTTGTAGGTTTCAATGATTTTGAGGAACTAATTTATAAGTTGGTGAAGGGAAGGAATGAGTCGAAGCACTGGCGAAAGTCGCAAGGAGTAAATATGGCATGGACGCGCGCAATGTGCCACGTTGTGTGTGTGCCGCGCCAAAGACTGCCATGCCTATGCCGTGCAAGCGAGAAGACGCGGCAGGGAAGGCGCAACGTGGGGTCAAGGCCAGCCGAACGTGCCACGGCATGCCATCTCTGCGAGCGTAGGAGTGCCATCGGCGCCGCCCAAGCAACGTGACGCTAACGCAAGCATGAAGGCCGCCTAGGGTCGATTTTTTGCAATTTCCAGAGAGTCGCGTTACCTCCGTGTCACTGAGGAAGTTCTCCGCGATAGACTCCGTGACACTGAGCCGTTCCATGACGGGCTAAATTATGCACGTTTTCCATTTACTATAAATAGGTCCCTTAGCTCCTAATTCCAATTTGTCACGATTTTATTCCTCGAAAACTACCTAGGAGTGAAGGGAGTAGTGGGAGAACTCATCTAGTTTGGCAAATTCCCTTCTCTATCTACAAAATTCTTGTAAGTATGTGTTTAGTAGTAGTTTCTTATAGTTTTACAAACATGAATGGTTGTGGTATTTTATGGTTGAAGCCATGAATTATGATTGTGATTTATGAAATTGTTTTGGAATTAAGTTATTGATTGTTGTTTTCATCTTGCATTCTGTATTGTTGGTTGTTTTTATGATTGATCACCATGAAAAACTTGTTCGCTCTCGCATTAAGTGCGTCCGCAAGTGTACGGGTCGTGCAAGTAATATAGTGGCTCTTTAAGAACCTGGATGCTCCAACCCAGCCGTGACCGGACCCATTCCTCTAACTATCCATTTCTAGTGTGATCTTAAATACCTAAAATGTTGGTTATAGACATTTTGGATGGAGATTAATTAAGTCTAGTTTTGGTCAACGAAATATTCTCAAATTACTCTTGAGCAACATAGAGTTAAAACTGTGATAATCATGCGACACTACGATTTGCAATGGGTTAAGCGAAATCCATCACTGTTATTCCTCCACATAATTAGAATTGCATGTTCATGGTCTTTCGAGCCTCTAAACATGGAAATCTAGCCTCACTGCATCATTGTGGAAAGAGGATGCTAATTTCTAGTTTATGGCAATCAATTATGTCAGGGTTTACTGGGGAAATGATTGTGTGACTTTCGCGTCTAACCATTTAACTCAACTTAGCCTCACAACTACTTCTTCGAGTGGTGATGTGAAAATCCCAACTTGGTCTTTAATAACCCCGTTTGTCATCCGCCAAAGGTGTTAAGTATATTTCTATCCCGAACACAAGATTATATCACGAGATACAACATGCTCCTCACATTTCATGTCTCGACCTAGGTAATGCTTTGCAAGCTATTGCTGCTTGCTATATGTTTTCATGGTGATAAATCATAAAAACAACCAACAATACAGAATGCAAGATGAAAACAACAATCAATAACTTAATTCCAAAATAATTTCATAAAAATCACAATCATAATTCATGGCTTCAACCCTAGAGGAAGGGTTCTAACCATCCATGTTTGTAAAGCTACAACTAAAATACTACTAAACTACATACTTACAAGAATTTGCAGATGAGAAGGGAATTTACCAAACCCTAGATGAGTTCTCCCACTTCTCCCTTCAGTCCTAGGTAGTTTTCCAGAATAAAATCGTGACAAATTGGAATTAGGGACAAGGGACCGATTTATAGTAAATGGAAAAACATGCATAATTTAGCCTGCCATGGAACGGCCTGTCACGGAGTGTATCGCAAGAACTACCTGTGACACGCAGGTGTAACGCGAAGGCTCTCTGGAAATTGCCAAAATCGACCCTAGGTGTTTCATGCCGCATTGGCAGCGTGTCATACGCTGGGCAACATGAATGGCACTCCTCTATCGCGGAGATGGCATGCCGTGGCACGTTGTCGGCTGCATCGGTGCACCGCCCGTCGTCGCTGGCCTACTCACTTTCGGCATAGGCGTGGCAATGGCTGGGCGCGGCACACGCACACCTTGGCGCGCTGCACTGGCACGGCCAGCCTTGGCCTACTCCTTGCCGATTTTCGCCCGTTGCTTCCGACTCCATTCCTTTCCTTCACCAACTTATAAATTAGTTCCTCAAAATTATTGAAACCTACAAAACAAGGACTAATCATGTTGGTTAGCACATATATTTACATTTATATAAAATTACATGAAAATGTATAAAATGACTTAGATAAACAAGACTAATTTAGGTTATCAAGCGTCACTCGGGCATGCTATTTTTCCCGAGATCAAAAGGCATCTTGAGATTTTGGAAGAAGGGAAATTGAGTCCAAGATACATCAGACCATATGAGATACTTGATAGAATTGGTGATGTAGCATATCAGTTAGCACTTCCACCTGAGTTGTCATCTGTACATCCAAAGTTTGTTTCATGTGTCTATGTTGCGAGTACATAAATGTATCCTCTCATGTGCTCGGCTATCAAATATTAAGTTAGACATAAATCTAACTTACAAAGAGGAGCCAGTGATCATAATAGAAAGACAAGTCAAGAAGTTGTGATTGAAAGAGCTTGCGACAAAGGAAAGTAGATGGAAAAATTATTCTAAGGAGGAAGCATACGTGAAGATGAGGAGGTGATGCGGTGCCAAGTACCCTTATTTGTTTGATACTACGTATAAGCTATGTTTAAAATCAGTAATCACTATAATGGGGGAGGGAATGTAACAACCTGGTCCATTTAAATTACTTTTTTAAAGAGGCTTTTTGGGCTTGGCCCATCTAAATTACTTCTATATTAAGGTGGACCACCTCCCACGATAATAGTAATAAAATAATTAAAGAAAAGAAAAGAGGTGGTAGTCAAGAAGATAAAAATAACATTGCTAGCTTTAACCAAAACATGTCCAAGAAGAGATTAAGAAAAAAAAAGATAGAAGAAGAACGAACGACGAGAAATAGAGAAGAGGAAATAGAGGAGAAGCGACTCCTCCGACCGTCAAATCTCAACTCGAATGGGTGCTAGGGTAGCTGTTGATATTTATTTTATTTTAGTTTTTTAATCTACAATTAGACGCTTCATAGGAGGAATATCATAATTATAGGGAGATAGGCAACTTGGCTAACAGCTGGGTCAAGTTCAAGAATTACAATAATCACTCAAAATATAAAATTTCATGAAATTTTAGGAATAAAGTAATATTTAATTTTTTGCATTACATTTATATACTTGATACCCCGAGAACGTGGTTGTTGGATGAGGATCGGGAGTTGGCTCGGCAAAAATTAATGTGGAGTGATAATTCAACCATAATTGATTTTCAACTACAGTATGTTTTAAGTTATGTCCTGCATTGAAATGTGTTATTCTGTAATTTGACTACTTGCACACGACCAAGCGATAGTATGATCAAGTATTTGAAATACATCAAATCACTCTTATCATGAGTTTATGTTTTGTTATTTGAATATGTTACTTACGAGTAATGTTATTTGTAAATTTAAGTTTTTCATGGAAAGAATATGAATATATGTTAATATAGGGAAAATATTTAAGGAAGTAAACTTGTCGTATTGTCGCTATCTAACGATGGGATCAAGTAGGACTGGGTGCACCTTTGTAGGAAAAAATAAATATTGTACAAAGACCCTTCTAGAAGGGAGCCTAGATGACTCGGTAGTCGATTTGCTATGGTAAATTCATACTGTCAAAAGGTATACTCTATACTAGCATAGATCCTCCTAATAAATATCGATATGTTTTTCTAAACCAACTTGAACAAACTTTTCATACACTAAATGGTATGTTGATTGGAATAAGATACATTGATGGTTTGTAAACTCAGGTGATTTTAATATATGCTTGTCCTAAACAAATGTTATGGTTGATATTATTACTCACTCATTCAGTGTGACTGACCCCGCTCCTTCTTTCTTTTTCCCCAGCAAATAATATAGTAGAGGGTGACCCTCTTGGCTTGACAAAGGGACAGCTAGAGGTGACGATTGATCCAGCAAGCCTCGCACTTGCTTCATGGGCCGACATTTTGTTTATACTAATTCGATATATTAGTTTAGTTAAATCCTAGTGTTTTGTTCTTGAGTATATTTTGTAAATTGATTTGGGCTTGTGTTAGTAATGAAAAAGTGACTAGGACTTAAAGTCCCGTGTAAGCCGGGCTGACTATGGTTTTTGTATCATTTTAGGCCTATTATGTTGGTATTATAGTATGTTGGATTCTTTTTTCTAAGTGCCGACAGTTTAAATTTATGGTTTGCTCCCCGTACAGAGGAAACTCTGCCGAATTTTTTAGCACTATAGTGGTCCAGGATTGCTTGGTGGGCTTAGGCTTGCCGAGCGCCTGCACATGGCCTAGGGCGGAACTAGAACCTTAAAACATACATATAAATAGGGTAGGTAACTATTGTAAGGAAATTTATTTTGTCACCTCGTTAGCCTTTATTGAGTTAAAACCAATTTCAAATGTTAGGTTTGTCCGCGCATCATCGTCTTGCCATGTTTACCAATTTTCTTAGCAACCCTAATGTGAACACCTTTGACACCACAAATATATAACATAATGTAAAGTACCGCATCACGCTGCCCATGCCGAGGGGACTTCAAACTCAATTTACAACTATGACCATAATTGAAGACAATTGCCCTTTTCACTTTACACTCATGTGTTCCAACTCTTTAGTAAATACATAATGTAATACCGAGTAATTCTAAGAACAGGAAGGACCATAATATGATACTACATAAATTATGTACAAAGGGAATGTCGATCATCCTCTAAGACGCAGTTTGTGCTAAGGGCAATCAAGAGTCAAAAGAGTGCCCTACATTCCTTGTTCCTACGAGTTTTTCTTTATCGCTTCTTTCCTCCAGCAACCATGTTTAGTATTCTTCAATTCCTTGAAGTTATACTCACGTAACAAGTCTATTTGGAGCCCATTTCCTAGACAAAATTTCATCCTGCACCGTAAGCTATAACAAAGAATACAAAAACAACATTTCATTACTTTGTTTTAACTTGTTCGCACAGCCTTTAAGGGGAAAATGAACTTACCTAGATTTTCTCGTGATTACTCCCTAGTATAAAAGGAGTATATTCCCAGAAAAACACAGCTATATCAACCCTTTAAAACACGTAGGAACTTTACCAAACACACACACCAAAATGAGCCACATAACCAACTTCTACTTCTAGCTTTAGCTAACGGAACTCTTGCAAGTTTAATAGCTAGAAATGGTTACCCTTTTCTTGTCTTCCACTCCTACTAAGATGGATTATCCAGGAACCTTAACATGGTTGCAAACACAACAGCTTCACTGCCCAAAGAATGACATAAACTTCGGCCTAAACACACATGAAAAAAACACCTAACCTAGCTTCCAATTTTCAAGCTTTTAGCTAAGATTTTTGGTAAGTTTAAAGGCGAGAATCCTTACCTCGTCTCTGAATCCAATCATTACAAAAAGGGAGTATATATGCATCTTAGTACTTATCCAAAAACGAATAATAAAAGATCATAAACATGTTTCCAAATGCGAACAAGACTAACTCGATGCTTCTCTTCAACTTTGCAATGATCTTCTTCACTTGTCTTGAATTTTTGGTTGATGATTTGAATTGATTTATCTTCGTTTTTAGCTGTAAAATACAGAGAAAAGTGTCCCCTAAGAAGGCATCTAGAATTTGGATATGAATGATATGGTTTGAGCAAGTAAAATAACTTAAATAAATAGGGTAGGGCGGTGCTTACGTTACCGCTAACGGGGCTTCAGTAAAATCTTACAACTTTTTACCCCAAATTCCGATTGACGAGAGGCTTCGATGTTCTAAAAACTAGAATCAAATAACTTGAATTTGATAGGTTGTTGGACTTCTAGTGCATTATATATTCGGAGATATGGTCATTTAAAGTTGATTCTAACTTATAAACTTCACATACTCTTTTTCCATTCAGACATTTTCTTTGTCATCTACGATCAATATACTACCCGTACTTCCCTGCAAACATCGCATACAAATGTCAAATAATCACCAAAAAATTTCGTGGTGTAATATCTAATTTGTGCTATTCGCGATTGGTAATCATGGATCCCCGAAGAATAAATGGTAGAAGAATTGGAAATGGTGAAGGTCATGAGGATGGCAATAGAAATAGGCATTAGCAAGACCCACCAGCCAGAAACTGTGCATCGATTGGCTTGCTCATGCGGAGTTCTGGGCCACTATTCAGATGCTTGCATTAACCAAGCCAGTCAATCAGTAAGCCGTTGTGCATGTTCCGCAAAATGGAAATGCAGTGGTGGCTCGGAGTCAGGGACTATTTTAGAATGAACCCGCCTGCAGTTCCTCAGGTCAAAAGTGGATGAGGACATGCATGATTTTATTGACGAGATTGTGAAGATCACCTGTGTTATGGGGGTGAATGGGGTCGAATGTGCAGAGTTGGCCTCGTATAAGCTGAAAGGGGTCGCACATATCTGGTTTAGGCAATGGAGGGACAGTAGGGCTGCCGAAGCAAGCCCAATCACTTAGGAGGAGTTCCACATGGCATTTCTAGATCTAAGGTTTTTCCTCTGTAGACGAGGAGCCGAGGACCGCGTAATTTGTGAATTTGAAGCAGGGGAGGATTATGGTACATGAGCATGCTCTCGAGTTCACTCACTTGTAAAAGTATGCCCCTAAGTTAGTGGTTGATCGTAGGGCGGGGTGGAGTTGATTTGTTCATGGCGGGTAGGCTATTTGGAAAGATTGCAGTGACTTCCATGCTACATCAAGAAATGGAGTTTTCTTTGATAGTGTTGTACGCCCAGCAAATGGAGGCAACTCTATCACGAACCAAACATACACCCGTATCGTGAGACGGGACAAGGAGCCCTGCGAGACCTCAAGTCGACCCATGGTATGAGCATACATCTAATTCAATCATGTGAGAGAAAGACTCAACATAAAGAACATAGTCATAAAATAGCATAAGGGAAAATCAGTACTAGACTTATACAATGCGAATACGAGTTGTAGTCTGGAGCAAGCCTCTAAACATGAAAGGCTGGACGATGGGACAACTCCTCAACTAATCCAATATCCATAAACTAAAAGAAATAACATAGAGTATGAACATGTAGCCCTCAGAACATGAGGACTCACTAAGTGCGCCGAGATCAAGGCCGAACCGCTTCACGGTGAGAGGATGCTTGGAGAACCGGGACATGTACCATGAAACAATACAACATATAAAGAATGCAAACAGACATTATGAGGTAAGTAAAATGGACATTTAAACATAAAAATTCCATAATTAAGTTACAAGCAAGAGTAGAAAAAACATTCTTATATCGTAAATCATAATAACATATCATATGGCTCAAGGTTTTCAAACATTCTAACATATCATAATCATAGTCATAATAGAAGTAATTTACTTAACATGAATTGAGCCAACATACATAATCATAATATGCATAAACCATAAGGAACAGTGGGAGATTCTCTAACTGACATACCCCATATTAGCACACATGAAGTCCGACTTGTAACCCTAATCGAGAGGATGTTCGTACCTTGCCAAGGGTAGGAACCATGAATGTGTGATATCACTACTTAAAAGGGCCATTTGGGCCAGGACAAATATGAAAAGGGTCCCAAATATTACCTATGGTGGCAGGTAGTTCATGAGATCCGGGCCAAAATCTGAGCCCCGAACCTACTCTCGGTGTTCGATACTACTCTCAAACATATAGTGCTCATAATAATACATTATTGAGTTTATGGCTAGTTGAATCATGATAATCGTAAACATGCTTGAACATATGTGAACTAGCTATGACATGAGGCCCGTGAGTCGGCCAAAACATAATTCATGATTAATAAGATTCATACATACTCGTAGATCATGCATATAGCTTGAATTTCATAAAATCATAATGGGTAACATAATGAATTCATAATTTAAAACATAAATCATGATGGGCTTGTAAAGAACATCGATGGGATAATAGATCATCAATCAATTCATCACGGGGCATGCATAATTGAGCTTAATTGCTTAGAAATCAAATCAATAATATTATAATCAATTTAAATCTCAAAAGATGATCAAAATCAGTAGATTATGATAATATTTCAAAATCACAAAACCCATAATTAAATCATTAGATTTTATACAAATCGAATATAAAACCCCATGAGTTTTTAAATACATTTTGAGCAAAATCATTGACTAGGAACATGGGTGTGAAAGAATCCACCCATTGAAGACCTTACATACTTAGGATTATAAACTTCTAACCCTCCTTAAAAGCCCAAGAATGAAATTGAAGGAATTGAGGTGCAAAGCTTAAAATCTCCCCTTAGATCACTTGTCAAAATCCTTGCATGCATGAATGAGAGTTTAGGAAGGTTTCTTTTCTTAAAAACCCAGCTTTCCCAAGACAAAATGACGTAGTTTAGGGCCTTATATCATGAAAATTCAAAATACCCTTAATGAACCTCGCTCGAAAATTGGCCGATGGAACCCACTGTGGTACTACCGCATCGGGAACCACCAACGGCCCAAGGTCAGGTGTGTCTCGTGGAATGAACTGCTGATGAACCATTCCTCAAAACAAACAACGGGTCTACAGACGACCTGTGCCTCCAACCCACGACTCATTACATCGTCTCGTGGTTCGTGCCCCGAACCTTGGATTCATCTTTTAACGGGTCACACCACGACCCGTCACCACAAACAACGGATCATTGTTTCCCTGTCAAGCCCACTGAAAACTTAATTCTCAAACCACGACCACAACCAATGACCTCAGGGCTTCTCCTAATCCGGTGTTTCGGGTCTCCCGCTGTATGTCACCCGATGCACCCAACTCCTTCCCACGACTGCTAACGATGACTCATTGTTTCCCACAATGAGTCGTCATATCTCCCGTGGTTTGCACTGTCACCCAGCCTTTTCCCAACCACAACTCATTACAACGACCCGTGGTAGGTCACCGAGTCATACCTGACCTGTCCTGAGACATTTTTCCAAATTTTCCTCGTTAGCCAATTTTTCACTACCGTGTCTACTCCTGAAGTACTTCGGGGTATTACAATATCTCCCCCTTGGGAACATGCGTCCTCAAATGTTAGAAACAAGCAGCAATCAGAGACATACAATTATCATACTCAAATTCTAACTATTTTAGTCGAAGTTTCATGTAATGACTACCTCCAAACCACATAGTCAACCGATCTCTTACTTCACATATACATTCATACACATAAAAGAAACTTGCACACATGAACTGAACATGAAACTAGGTAGATCTGTACAGTAAAAATTGGTACTCTCAAGTTGAAACTCGAGCTCAGAGAATAAACGAGGTATTTAGCCATCATATCCTCTTCATTTCCCACGTAGCTCTCTCACCATGCTAGTTTCTCCATAAAACCTTACCTGAGGCTAGTTCCTTGTTCTCTAGCTTACAGACTTGACGACCTAATATTTCCACTAGAACTTCTTCGTAACCGAGGATGTCTCTCTACACCAATACTATCAACCGGAATCACTAAAGCGTGATCTCCCAAACACTTCTTCAAAAGTGACACATTAAACACCGGATGTACCGAAGATAACTCGAGGGAAATTCCAACTTATACGCCACCTACTAATCCTCTTACAACTCGTTAGGGGCCAACATAGTGGGGATTGAGTTTCCTTTTCCCAAACCGCATGACTCCTTCATGGGAGATACCTTTAGAAATACCGCCATCCACATCAAACTCCAAGTCTCTCCTCCTCACATCCCCATACAATTTATGATGATTCTTAGTGGTCTTCTATTGGTCCCTTATCAATTGGACCTTTACCATGGCCTCATGAACCGATTAGGTCCTATCATGGATGCCTCACCAACCTTAAACCATCCACGGCTTGGTATCTACACCTTCGCCCGCGTACGCAGCCTCGAACGACGCGATCTGAATACTAGAGTGATAGTTGTTATTATAAGAAAACTCTATTAAATGTAAATGATCATCCCAACTACTTTTAAAATCCATAACACGTGCCCTCAACATATCCTTAATAGTATGGATCGTTCGTTCGGCTTGGCCATCCATCTCGCGAATGAAAGGCCGTGCCGAGCTTGACTTGAGTCCTAAGTCCCTTTGAAAAGTCCGCCGAACTGGGAGGTAAACTGGTACTTGGCCTAAAATAATAGACAAGGGGAACTCCATGAAGTCAAAACAACTCCCGAATATATAACTTGGCATAATCATCCGCCGAATCCTTGGTCTTGACTTGTAAAAAGTGTTCAACCTTGGTTAACTTGTCTACCACCACCCAAATGGAATCACGTTGTTCGGGATGTACAAGGTAGACCAGAATAAAATCCATATTAATCTCTCCGCCCACTTCCAAGTGGGAATGCTAATACTCGGGGCACACCTCCCCATCCTTGGTGCTCTAACCTTCACTTGTTGAAAGTTTGGAAATCTGGCTACGAACTCCGTAATATCTTTCTCATACCATCCCACCAATATATTTCTCATACAAGTGTCGATACATATTCGTGGATCCGTAATGGATGGAATATCTCGTACCATGTGCCTCATGCAATATTCGAACCTTCAAATTATCAAACGCCTGTGGAACACAGCTGACCCCATATCTTAGGAATTCCATCTCCCCACTTGGGAGAAAAACCTCTATCTTTTTGACTAATGTGACCGTTCCTTCAACTTCCCGGGCCTGGATCCTCATCTTGTCCGGACTTTTGACATCAACCACTGTGACGATTCTCGACTCCATTTCGCACAACAACGCCGCCTTGGTCGAGCATCAATCTAACTCCAACCTTGAAAGTCGGTGGACATCTTAACCAACTCCCTTCCTCGCCTCATCCACATAGGACGCACTTTCCATCGAGAGTCTACTAAGTACATCCACAACTTCATATTAGCCTTACCCGAGTGGTATAGTACACTCATATCATAGTCCTTTAGCAACTCCAACCACCTCTTTGTCGAAGATTGAGATCTTTCCGCATGAACAACATATTGCAAGTCTCTCTTTCTCTGATCTCGTGAACACGCTCACGTGAACCTCCCATACAAGTAATGCCACCCTATCTTAGTGCAAACACCAATGCCTTCAATCTCAAGATCATGGGTCGGGTAATTCTTTCGTGAACCTTAACTCGCGAGAGGCATTTTCTATCACCTTTCCCACGTTGCATCAACACACATCCCAAAGATTCTACTATCGAAGCATCACAATATGAAACAAACCCATCAACACTCGGGTAATGTCAACACTGGTGCTGAAGTGAGTTGGGTTTTCAATTCCCCGAAAGCTTTTCTCACAATCCTCTCGACCATTGGAACTTTATCTTTTCTCGAGTCAACCTGGTCAATGGGGCTGCAATTGATGAAAATCGGCCAACAAATATTCGTAGTAGCCTCAAGTTAAGCCCAAGAAACTTCCGAATTTCCCCGAAGGATTCACCGGGGCCTGGGGCTAATTCTTCACCGCTGATTTTCTCGGGAGTCTACCTAATGCCCTCTCCCCGAAAACCACATGGCCTAGAAATGGCACCGACTCCAACCAAAACTCACATTTGCTGAACGTTGCATATAACCAACGACTCTTGAGGATATAAAGCACTATACGCAAGTGAGTGACATGCTCCTCCTCGCTTCGGAGTATAAGGATATCATTGATGGAACACACTTACGAATATGCAAGCGATACTTGAACACCCCGTTTATCGTGTCCATAAAATCTGTAGGAGCATTGGTTAGTCCAACAGCATAACTACAAACTCAAATGGCCATACCAAATTCTGGAAGGTCGTCTTCAGATATCACACTCCTAAACTATAAGATGATGGTATCTAGACTGAGATCTATCTTTGAGAAACACTGGCACCCTAGAGCTGATCAAATAAATCATCAATCTTGGGCAAGGGGTACTTGTTCTTGACAGTGACCTTATTCAGCTGTCGATAATCAATACACATTCGAAGGGATCCATACTTCTTTCGAACAAAGAGAACCGGTGCACCCCATGGAGACTACTTGTTGGTAGTCTAATGAAACATTTATCCAATAAGTCCTTCAACTATTCTTTTAGCTCCTTTAGCTCGATCAAGCCATCCTATAATGAGGAATAGATAGATGCGTATAGGGAAATAGATCAATTCAAAAATCAATTTCCCTTTTGGAGGAACACTTGGAAAATCATCGGGAAAACTCCGCCATTTCGCACACCATGTGAACTAATCGAATAGTTGGGGTCTCGTGATTCTACATCCTTAACCCTAACTAGGTGGTGCTATGAAACCCTTAGAGATCTTTTTTCGGGTCAAGGTATGGAAATAAACCGACTGACTGGCATTTTACAATGTACTTCCACTAAAACTCACTTTAAAATTGGAATTCCATCGACTGTCCTACAATTTATCAAAGCGTAACATGCAAACAACCAATCCATACACAAAGATGCCAAAGTTAGTCATGGCCAATTATACTAAGTACGTGGGGGTAATCCTTTATGCAACACCGTAATGGTGCAACCCCTATACACCCGCCTGTGACACCATTGATTCACTGACTTATGGATACTGAGAACTGGTTTCTAACAAAATTTCAGATTCAACTCCAAAACTACTAGTAATATAAGGGATCACAAAAGACAAAGTAGCTCCTAGATCTAGCAAGGCATAAGCATCAATATTATCTAAGACTTGCAAATACAACTGGGACCACATATGGCAAAAAGCCTCTACTCCCGGCGAGACACTAGCATAAAACCCGTTTTTGGCGCCGACTACCGAACTAAAGGGAGGCACCCCGCTGAGGGGTCATGCCGGAGCGTAGAACTAGCTGCGGTGGCAATCCCTTATTAGCCCGCTCTGCTACACCTAAACAGCATCCACACCGCACCGTGCACCTTCAGTGTGTTTACCGTACTTGGGCAAACAGGAAGGTGCGCTCCACTCCGCATGCTACCACATGATCTCAAACTAGTAGCCCTACTCCTTCCTGCCACCATGGAACTGGATGCGCATAATATAGATGGAGCTAGAGCAGCTGACCATGCTTGTAATTCCGCCTACAGTGATCTCACCTCCACCCTGCCTGATGAGGAAAACTCGCAGTTGTTTTGTCTCGCCCTTGGCCCTCTATGTCTCCTATGGACTGACTAACACAGTGGATGCAAGCAAATGCTTGGAAGCCAATGGTTCCGGTGAAGTATGTCACTCCAAGAACTCTTGCCCGTACATCATAGTCGAGGTACACAAAGTGGCAAAGGCCACCTGTTTCCCCCCACGCTTGATTCACAATAAATTCAGAGTATGAGTTAGATAATGCAGTGCAGAACTCAAAGTATAGCTCTAGGACGTACCCGCCTGTTTCAAATGCTAATAAAACTCGCTTTCTTGGAAGCTCCTTCCTCACTCTGTGGAAGAACTCATCCATGAAATGCGGCAAACCTGAGCTCATCCGCCGCCAGACCTCACGCCTCGGCATCGGTCTGGCTTGTTTTAAACCATGCTGTGTGCGTTACCCTTTAGCCGATAGGGAGGTCAAGTCAATGATTCTCTATATTGTCCTCTGCTAATTGGTGATTTTAAATTTCAGTAAATTCTGTAAGGGACCTTGTCTCAATTTTTGACCTCATGAATCTATGTTCTGGTCTCAAGAAGACCTCACCCTGGAAAGTTGCATGCCGTGATCTGGTCTGAGGGAAATGCGCTACTGTCTCATTTGGACCTAGTGCCTTCCTAGGTCAGATTTAACATTCTAAATCGCGCTCTAACTTCAATG
The DNA here is from genome assembly GCA_018107945.1 of Datura stramonium. Taxonomy (NCBI): domain Eukaryota; kingdom Viridiplantae; phylum Streptophyta; class Magnoliopsida; order Solanales; family Solanaceae; genus Datura; species Datura stramonium. The sequence goes on from JACEIK010001254.1 coordinate 100,277, forward strand.
AGGTAACTACTGGCATGCAGTTCAGCAGAATCGGTAGAATGGGCCTATGCTCACCATCACTCTCCTGGGGGGAACTCCTCACCTAAATGCCACTTTCATCATGCTACTCAACGGAGGTGGATTCAAGAAACGCGAATAGAACAAATTAGGATGAGTAAAGGACGTTCACCACTTAAGCAAGGGAGTCACAGCATAATATGCTTCAAATTTGTAAATCTTTTGTGATGGTGCAGGCGCTTCGCACCAAGAAAGTGGACTTCATCGGTCACTCAAATTTTTAGGATATTTCAAAATTCATGTCTCCATATCAAGTTTTCAGACCAAATCAGACACCCGTATCGTAGACACGGGACAAGGAGCCCAAGAGAACCGGTCAATCATGGCATGAGCATACATCTAATTCAATCACGTGAGCGGGAAGACTCAACATAAAGAACGTAGTCATAACATGTAGCATAAGGGAATATCAAAGATTTAGACTTATATACGTGCTAATACAACTTGTAGTCAATAAGCCTCACATGAAAGGCTAATGATAGGACAACTCCCAACTAATCCAATATCCACAAACTAAAAGAAATAACATAGAGTATGAACATGTAGCCCTCGGAAAATGAGGACTTACCAAGTGCGCTGAGATTAAGGACGAACTATCTATGGGTAAGGATGAGCTTGAGAACTGACTCCGTAGACATGAAATGATACAACATAGAAAGTATGCGGTTTGTACGTTGAATGTACCGAGTATGCGAAAGTAAAACAGTACATTAAAACATAAATAAAGTCCATAAACATCATAAGAGAACAAAGATGCTCGTATCAGAAATCATAATAACATATCATATTGCTCATGGCTTTTCAAAACATTCGTAATATCATAATCATAGTCATAATAGAAGATTTTCAATATGACTTGAGCCAACATACATAATCATAACATGAGTAAAACATGACAAAGGGGAGATTCTCTTAACTAGTTCAGAATCTCCTCGACTAGTTCAAATTCTAGCTGTCAACAATGTATTTTATGCTCACTCATGCCAAGAGTAGGAGACTTCGCCGAAAGTGGTTATCGGTATGTTACGAGTGTTCCACCTTGATGCTTATTCTTTTGTTAGATCCAGAGGCTAAATTCGTCTTTTGCATACCTTATATTGCTAGTAGCTTTGGAGTTAGTCTCGAGACTCAATCAGAACCATTTCGCCACTCCCCGTTGGTGATTTGGTTGTAGCTAGGCAGGTATATAGAAGATGCCCGATCACTATATTACATAAAGTCACCTCCTGAAGACCTTAGAGTTATCCATGACCGACTTTGATATTATTCTTGGCATGGATTAAGTTGTATACATGTTATGTTTCGTTAATGTAAAACATGTGCGGCGGAGTTCTCACGCTTCCGAGTGAGGCAAATCTGGAGGGAAGGGTAGTACGTCCATACCTGTAGGTCATTTTATTTCCTATCTCAAGGCTAACAAGATTATTGCCAAGAGTTGTATGTATCATCTAGTGTGGTTAAGGATGTCGAGTCGTAGACTCCGACTATCCAAATAATTTTTGTAGTGCGTGAGTACTCGTAAGTATTTCGGGATGATTTTCCAGGTGTTCCCTCCCGAGAGGGAAATTGATTTTGGTATTGACCTTCTTCTCATACTAGCCTATATCTATCCCCTCCCTTAAAGAATAGCTCCAACCGAACTAAAGGAGTTAAAGGATCACTGAAGGATCCGTTAAATAAGGGTTTCATCAGACCAAGCAAGTCTCCATAGGGCGCACCAGTCTTTTTTTTATGAAATAAGGATGGTTCCCTTCGGATATGCATTGACTATTCACAATTGAACAAGGTCACCATCAAGAACAGGTATACTCTATCTAGGATTGATGATATATTTTACCATCTTCGTGGTACCAAATGTTTCAAAGGTTGATCTCAGATCGTAAGTTATCATCGCCTCAGAGTTTGAGAGTGTGATATCAAAAACAGCTTTTAGGATGTGGTATGGTCATTATGTGTTTGTAGTTATGTATTTGGGACTAACGAATGCTTGTATCTTATGGAACAATGAACTTCAAGCCATATTTGGATATGTTCATGATTGATGTTTATCGATGACATCCTAACAGGTTTCCGGAGTGAGGAGGAGCATGCCGCTCATTTCATAGTGCTACTGACCCTCAAGGATCGCCAATTATATGTCAAATTTAGCAAGTCTAAATTTTGCTGAACTCCGTAGAAATTTTGGGCCATATAGTGTCAAGTGAGGGTATAAGGGTGGATTCTCATAAGATAGAAGTGGTAAAGAATTGGCCTAGATCGGTGAATCCTTTGGATATTCAAAGTTTCTTGGGTTTAGTGGGCTACTATCAAAGATTTTTGAAGGGATTTCGTCCATTACGTCTCTTGATAAAATTGGACCGTAATAAAGTGAAATTCCAATGGTCGGAGGCTTGTGAGAATAGCCTTCCAAGAATTGAAGACTCGACTTACTTCAACACCGGTGTTAACTCCTACCGAGGGTACCAACTTAGGTGTAGTATATTGTGATGCTTCAAGATCATACTTAGGTGCGTATTGATCCAAAGACTGGAAAGTCATAGCCTATGCCTCTACACAAACTAAAGGTCATGAGAAGAATTACCCAACCCATGATCTTGAATTGGTCGCGGTGGTTTTCACCTTGTGTATGGCGACACCATTTGCAGGTCAGGCCCACGTGGATGTGTTCACAAACTATATGAGTTTGCAATATTCGTTTACTTAGAAGGACCTTAATCTTTAGCAAAGGAGGTGGTTTAACTACTCAAGGACTACGATATGAGTGTCCTTTATGATCCTAGTAAGGCTAATGTAATAGCTGGACGCACTTAGCAAGCTCTCTACGAAGAGTGTGTGCCATATGGATGAGGGGAAGAAGGAGATGGTGAAAGATGTACATTGACTTGCAAGGTCGGAAGTTAGGATGGTTGACTCAACCGATGGTGTTGTTGTTATGCATAACGGATTAGAGTCGTCCTTGGGGACCGAAGGAAAGCTAAAAGATGAGGATCCAATTTGCAAAATTAAAAGAAGTCATTCGACTAGAAGATGGAGGTCTTCCAAAGTGGGAGATGCAGGGGCTTTGGATTGCCAGGTCTCCTATGTGTTCTGGATGTTGATGATTTGAGGAGCCATGTTGCATGAGGCTCATGGATCTAGGGTATTCTATCCATCCCAGTGCCACAGATGTACCATGACCACGTATTGCGGAATTTTGGCAGAAGAAGGATATTGCGTAATTCTGTAGCCATGTCCGAACCGCTAGCAAGTGAAGCCGAGCACGAGACCGGGAGATGTACTTCACGATATCAGCATTCCCACTTGGAAGTGGGAAGAAATTGGTACATGGTATTCATCATAGGTTTACCTCATACTCGCCGATAATACGACTCCATTTAAGTGTGTGGTAGGTGTGCCAAGGCTTCTCATTTTCTACCGGCCAAGACCAAGATTTCAAGACAGAGGATTATGCCAACCATATATCCGGGAGATGGTTTGATTGCATGGTGTTCCTTATCCATTATGTCAGACAAAGGTTACTCAATTTACCTCTCGCTTTTGGAGGTCATTTTAAAAAGTTATTGGGTAAACAAAGATCTCCACCCACAAAACGGATGGTCAAGCATAAGCGGATAATTCAGACTCTCAAAGACATGTTGAGAGCATGCGTGATGGACTTCAAAGGTAGTTGGGATGATCATCTCTTCGATTGAGTTTGCCTACAATAACAACAATCATTCCGTACTCGATGACGCCGGTTCGAGGCTCTCTATGGCCGAGATGTAGATCACCCATCGGGTGGTTTGAGGCTGGTGAGGCAGCAATGATAGGGCAAAATTTGGTCTATGAGGCTATGAAGAAGGTTCAATTTATAAGGACAGGCTGAAAATCGCTCTAGTCGCCAAAAGTCCTATGCCGCTGTGAGAAAGAGAGAATTAGAGTTCGTGGATGATTGGTGTTTTTGAAGGTATATCCTGCGGAAGGGAGTGATGTGGTTTGGAAATAAAGGAAGCTGGTCTCGTTATGCTGTCCCCTAACGGATTGTGAAACAAACTTGGCAAGGTGGCATATGAATTGGAGTTGCCCCCGCAGTTATCTTCCGTGCATCCCGTGTTTCATGTATTGCTCTTTTGAAGGAGTGCTTGGGTGATCCAGCCCTATAGTTGTCCCAAAGGTAGCGTTGTTGCTATAAAGACAACCTAGTTATAAGGAGGTTCCTTGGCGAAAAATATTGGATTGTTAGGTTCGAAGGCTAAGGAACAAGGAAGTAACTTTAGATAAGGTGTTATGGAGGAATCAAAGATGTTGAAGTTAGAGCTATGTGGGAGGCCAAGCGATATGATGACTAGATACTCATATTTATTTTCTACCGGTTCAGTTCCAACTTGAGCTATCAATTGCCCGAAAACTCTATTTAGTTTTCATGCTCGGGCCTATTTGATCAAGTTTCTTTATGTATATGGATGTGTATGTGAATCATGAAACTGCTCGCCTATGTAGTTTGAATCGGGAGATAGCCATTCCGTCGCTTTCGTTTAAAATGATCAATATTTTAGTATAATGATTGAATGCCTCTGTTTTTATATATGTTTTCCACATTTGAAGACTTAATGTTCCTAAGGGGGAGATATTGTAATACCTCTCGGGAAGTGCCTAAGATCACCCGGGATTTAAAATTTGGTAGTTGGATGAAATCGAAAACTTAATTATGACGGATGACCCAATAGGTTGTTGGTTCAACCAATGACCCGTAGGAAGCAGTTGTGGGAAGGACTAGGCCTGGTGAAGTGTAAACAATGTAAGAGTAATGACTCATAGTTGGTTACAACGAGTCATTGTTTGAGTCTTAATGGTACTGACCTCGGGCCATGGAAGGTAACGGTCATCCTGACGAACTATCGCGGAGAAGTAACGGTTGTGATCAGTCGGGAATGGGAATAGCTATGTTTTCTAGTGGACCAAATAGAAGGCAACCACGACTCATTGGATGAAGTAATGGGTCGTGGTGAGACTCGTTGGGAGGCCCAAGGAGGAAGCAACGTGGGATTTGAAACAATGACCAGTTTTTTGATATGACGACTGCCCCTTGTCAAAATGTGGGATTGAATATGAGATCAGATATTTTGGAAGTGTGGTAATGACGGATGGATACCACGAGTCATAGGTATCCTCAAACGACCTGTTAGTCTATCCATTAGTTCACCAAGGCAGCATTTTTCGTGAGTTTTTCATTAAGGGAATTTTCATCATTCCTACACTCTAAGGTCCTAAACTACGTCATTTTAAGTTATTCTCTAAATGTATTAAGATAGGTTAATCCCTTTTGGCCTATTCATTCTCATGCATGTAAAATTAGAAAAAAAATTTAGAAGTTGATCAAGCTTGTCTTCAAGGTTTTTCTTCATCAATTTTTAAGGCTTTCAAGGAGTGATGAGAATTTGGATTTCCCCTGGGCATGAGTTATGAAAGGGTGAATCCTTTTACACCCATGTCCAATCTCTTCAAATTCATGAAATTCCTAAAAAATCTGTGGTGTTTTACCCAATACATGATAATTTGATTTCTCTACATGGGCTTGATCTAATTGAATTACTACTATTGAATTACGAATTATGGGCAAGTTTTATGTTGTATTTTTATTACAAATCATGTTTCAAGTTTTATAACCAAATTTCTATTTATGAAAATTTCATGAAAGTCAAAGTTTATGATTAATGCTCAAGTATTATGAATTATTGATGATGAAAAGCTTGTTTTCAAGTTACCCATTTTTATAAGCATCTTTTCGAATGAATTGAGTATTGTCAAGCATGTTAAAGTATTGGACAATACCCACACAAAGGATGATTTATGATTTATGAAATGTGTCTCATGATTTATCGATTTATGATGTTGGCCGACAAATGGGCCTTTTGATTTTGGATAATCATGTTTAAATGGGAATCAATTAATGATTAATATTTATTTAGCCAATCTAATGAATGATGTTATTAATTTATATATGAGCATAACGTGCGTGTTTTTGGGAGCCATGTCTAGCGCGGAGCAGTCCGTCATTCAAAGGACTACGCTGGTGTCTCATAATAATGTGCCACCGTGGGTTTATAATTATATATTACAATGATAATGATCCCCTTTCGAGGATATCACATAATGCACGTCCTCCTGGCAAATCAGGGGCGACTCGCCCACTTCGAGTGAGATAGTTGCAAAAATCCAAAAGCTCTTACCATGATGGTGTCGGTTATGATGAGTCCTTCCATTATTCCTCACGTTTTATGCATTGTTATGTTTATGTTATTGGCTCAAGTGATGATTTGTGTTAAAGTCTTCTCTTCTGATTATGATAATGAATGGGTTTATGAATGATTTGAAAAGCTTAAGCCTTATGTTATCTATTATATTTATGATAACAAGCATGATGTCCTTCTCTTTATGATCATTTATGAGCTTTTATGTATTTTTAAATGCCCATTTTACTACCTCGCATACTCTGGTACATTCCACGTACTAACCGCATACTCTATGTTGTATTGTATTATGATATGTGCCCGATCTTCGTATCCACATTCCTCATTAGCTTGTTACGGGGTTTCATATCTAGCGACAGAGTCCTCATCCTCCGAGGACCTTTTGATTCGTACATTGATGTTTTCTTTCATTTTCGCTGCCTAGCCCCATCAACTCATTACTGCTAGGGAGGCTTTCAGACTATATGTAGTACTCTGTTGTTATGTATTTAGTTCGTATCGATTATCATCCTATGCTATGTTATGTTCATGCTTCTATTATGTTATACATGTTAAGTATTTCATTTGATGGTATACGCTAGATGAATGTTCATGTCATGGGTCGACTTGGACTCTCTCATGGCTCCTTGTCCCGTACGATCCTGGTTTACGCGTTCGCCGTGACACTAGCCCTTTGAAACGACCTCCAAATTTGAGAGGTAAATTGAGTACCTCAATCCGAAATGACGGATAAGGGCACTCAATTCAATCGAATAGCTCCCGGATATATAGTTTGATGTAATCCTCTACTCGAATCCGTGGTTTTGACTTAGAAAATGAAAGCAGCCTTGGTCAACCTGGGGTTATCACAAACTCCAAATGCATCATATTATTGGCGAGTACGAGGTAAACCTCGTGATGAAATCCATATTAATTTTCCACTTCCAAGTATAATGTTGATATCCCAAGCACACCTCCCTGCCTCCGATGCCTCGGCCTTACTTGTTGGACAAGCTCGGACACTTAGCCACGACTCCGCGATATCCTTCTTCATGCTGCCCACCAATAGATTTTCTCGTAAGTCATGGTACATCTTGGTGGCAATTCGGATGTATAGAATACCGATCCATGAGCTCATGCACAACTGCCTCTTGAAATCATTACCTGCAACACATAGGGTGACCCTGGTACCGGGCGACCATCTCCCCCTTGGAGAAGACCTCCACCTTCCTCGACTTTGAATCCACTTCCTTCAACTTTACCAAAAATTAGTCCCCTATGTTGTCTAGCTTTCACATTAGTCACCAAGGATGATTCTGATCTCGTTCTAGACAACAACACCACCATAGGCCGAGCCAACCAACCTAACCCCAACCTAGCGAGTCGATGCACATCCTTCACTAGCTCCTTCCTTCCCAACATGAGACAAACTCTCCATCGATAGCCTACTAAGTGCGTCCGCTACTACATTAGTCTTACCCGGATGGTATAGCACACCTGTTGTAGTCCTTGAGTAACTCCAACCACCTTCTTTGCCAAAGATTGAGGTCTTTCTAGGTAAACACATATCTAAACTTTATGGTAATGTGAAACACATCCACGTGACCCCATACAAATAATGCTCATATCTTCAAGGAGAGATTCACCGTAGCCAACCGAAGATCATGGGTCGGGGTAATTCTTCTCATGAACTTTCACAGCTGGAGGCATAGGCTATGACTTTCCCATGTTGCATCAATACGCACCCAAGTCCGATCCTTGGAGAATCACAATACAACGAACTCCATAGGCTCCTCCGGTAGAGTTAACATTGGTGCTAAAGTAAGTCGGGTATTCAACTCTTGGAAGCTCTTCTCAAAAGCCTCCGACCATTGGAATTTCACCTTCTTTAGGTCAACTTAGTCAAAGTGCCGTAATAGATGAGAAACCCTTAAAAAATCCAATAGTAGCCGCCAAACCCAAGAAACCTGCATGTCTCAAGGACTCACCTAGGGCCAATTCTTTACCGCTTCAATCTTCTAAGAATCCACCCTTTTACCCTCACTTGTTACCACATGGCCCAAAAATGCTATGGAGTTCAACCAAAACTCGCACGTGTCGAATTTGGCATACAATTGGTGATACTTAAAGGTCCTGAAGAAATATTCTGAAAATTCTGCATGCTCCTCCTTGCTCCAGAGTATATCAGGATGTCATCGATAAACACAATCACTAACATATCCAAGTATGGCCTGAACACCCGTTCATCTGTCCATAAAAGTCGGCAGGAGCATTTGTTAGTCCAAAAGACATAACTACAAACTCATAATGATCAAACCGCGCCCCGGCCGTCTTCGGGATATCAGCTTCCGAACTCTCGAAGTTGGTGGTACCTGAATCTCGAGATCTATCTTCAACAAACATTTGGCACCCCGAAGCCGGTAAAATAAATAATCAATTCGGGTAAAAGATACCGCTCTTGATGGTGACTTTTTCAATTGCCGATAATCAATGCGCATATCCAAAGAGTAACCATCCTTCTTTTCTTGCATAAATATAACTCTGTGCACCCTATGGAGACTTTCTTGGTCTCGATAAAACTCTTATCTAACAAAGTCCTCTACTATTTTTTCAACTTCCTTTAGCTTGGCCGAGCCATTCTATAGGGAGGAGGAATAGAGATGGGCTATGTGTCTAGAAGAAGGTCAATACCAAAATCAATTTCCTGGGAGGAATGCTCGGTAAATCATCAATGAATATTTCTCGAGTACTCACGCACTACCGGAATTGACTAAATAGTCGAGGTCTCGCACTCAACATCCTTAACCCTTAACTAGATGATACATACAACCCTTGGAGATCATCTTCCCCGGACTTAAGATAGGAAATAAAATGACCTATAGGAATGACCGAAACTACCCTTCCACTCTAAGATTGACTCACTTCTGAAAAAATGGAACTCCATTGCACGCGTTTTACAATTAACAAGCATAACACGTATTAACCAATCCATGCCAAGAATAATATCACCCGGGCCATGGATAACTCTACAAGGTCCGCGGGAGGTGATTTTATGCAATATAGTGATCGAGCATTTATATACACCCGTCTAGCTACAACCGAATCACCAATAGGAGTAGAAACATAAAATGGTTCGCATAAGGTTTTCTGATCGATCAAAGTTCATTATCAATATAAGGTGTCACAAAAGACAAGGTAGCCCTCGATCTAACAAAGCATAAGCGTCAAGATGAAACACTCATATCATACCGCAACCACAACAGTGAAGTCTCCTACTCCCCGTCGGGTTGCAAGTGGCATGGAACCTATTATGGCACCGACCACCCTGGCCAACTAGCTGAGGCGCCTCATTGGTGGGACATGCTTCGGAGCGGTCGAACTAGCGGCTGGAATACGCTTTGCCGCCCTGCATCGTGCCAAAGGGCAATCACCGAGTCCGGTGTCCGTGCTTGCCACACCGAAACAAGTTTCTAATCCTACTAGGCACCTCCCTAGGTGATTCTTACCACACCTTGCACAAGTTGTGAATGTGCGCTCCATCTACATGCTATCCTGACCCCCTCGAACTAAGCCCTACTCCTCTCGATCCCTTCAGATGTAGATGGTACTAGTTGATGATGGTGCTGAGCAAGACCCATGATGGGACTCGCCGGCATTGTCCACCCCGATCTAAAGCCTGAGAAATCCCATAATTGTCCATCCCAGCCCTCTTGACCTCTCTACCTCCGATACACCGACTCCATCTATTGGGCATGCAATACTATGCGGGGAAATCTATATCCCGATGAAGCATGGTGATCTACAAATATTATCAAGGTAGTTCGCCACTCCATGCGTAACCGCCACCCGAGCCCTCTCGGGTCTCGCGACTAACTCGGTGCATACTTGAATAAGCGGGTGGACTCGAAGCGTACCCCGAACCGACATATGACCCTCGTTTCGTATATATAAACTCGGTCAGCTTCACCCCTTATCTCACGAGGAAGAATCAATCCAAAAAGGCTACATGAAACTCTTCCCAAATGATAGGACCTGCTCCGATTTCCCTACTATCCTTACATTATCTAAACCAAATGTGCGCAATCCCTTTCAGTTGATAAGAAGCCAAATCAACGCACTCATTTGTCACCCCCATTACCTGAGGTGATCTTAGAATCTCATCGATGGCTATGCGGGTCTCATCTACGTTCAACCCAATTAACTCTGACGGTTCATTCTTAAGAAATCCCCGACGTCACCGCGGCATTGCATTTTGGTGGAACACGCAACAGCCTGCTGATTAACCCGCTATCAAGGCCTGTGCAAGCATATAAATAGCCGCCCGAAACTCAACATGGGAAACCGGTTCCGATGACTCGGGGATCCTAAACCGGTGGGGCTCGTCGGGTGTCCATTTTCATTGCCATCCTCGTGGCCTTCACCATTCTCTTTTCTTCTACCATTCATCCTTCAGGGAGCCATGATTCTGCAATCGTGTATAGCACGAGTTAGAAAGGATGTAGAGACATCTCATTAAATGACATAGATCATGAAAGAAGGAAACATTTCCTAAGCGCCTCGTGAATCTCTTCATCATAAGTGTGGCAATACTTCACACCCATGAAAAAACTCTAGTTAACGCGAATTTCAGACCCTCTAGGACACTTCAAACCTATTGCTCTAATACCGGCAGTTTGTCACGCACTCAACGTGAAGACCCGACCGTAACACTGAAAAAGGAGCCCCGAGAGACTCCAAGCTAACCCCATGGCATGAACATTCATCTAATTTCATATCATTAGGCGGAATACTTAACATGGCGATATAGCGTAAAACATAAACATAACATAACATAGCATGAAAAGCGAACGTACTAAGTACAAAAGTGTTGAGCACTATAATTAGTCTTAAAGCTCTATCATATTAGATGGGTTGATGGGAAACATCCCCAACTAACCCGCAAAACTGAAAAAAGAACATCGACATCTCGAAACATATGGTCATCAGATAATGAGGACTCACCAGAAAGCCGGATGCTAAATTCCCGAAATGGACTACCGCGAAGCCGAGCTTAAGAACGCAGTCTTTATCATGAAACGATTCAACATAGAGTATTTGGTCAGTACGTGGAATGTACTCCAGTATGCAAGGTAAGTAAATTTAGACATTTAAAATATATAAAAGCTCATAAATTATCATAAGAGTGGGACAACATGCTCATAACATTAGTGCTAATACGATAACATAAGGCTCAAGGTTTTCAAATCATTCGTTCTGGCCGTAGTCATAAAAACAAAGAGAAAAGCTTATTGAACATGACATGAGCCAATATGTACAATCATGAACATGCATAAATCATGAGGAACAGTGGGAGATTTTATAACCGACATACTCCCATATGAGCACACATGGAGCCCGACTCGTAAATACCTAACGGAGGGTGTTCGTGACTTGCCAAGGGTAGAACTACATGTAGGCGGCGTGATATCACACATGAAAGGTCCCATTTTGTCAAGGGGACAGTCACAAAGGAGTTCCCATCATGTCCTACGGTGGCAATGTAGTTTTGAGAATTCGGGGAAAACTTGGGCCCCGAACCTACTCCGTGTTAAATACTACTCCCAAATCATATATATTGCTCATAGAATCATATGCATGAGATTCATGGGTAGTTAAATCATGATAGTCATAAACATGCTAGTAAATACGTGAACTAGCCATGAGGATAAGGCCCGTGAGTCAGCCAAAACATAATTAGTAAAATCATGAGATTTATGCATACTTGTAAATCATGTATAGACTTTGTAATCATAAATTCATAATGGGCATTTTAATAAATCCATATTATAACTCATAATTTATGATGGGTTTATGAATATCAACAATTGAGGTAAAGTTCATAACTCGATTCATCATAGAACATGCATAATTAGGAATAATCTAGTAGAAATTAAAATAAGTAAATAGATAATCAAAATAGTTGTAGAATATGATCATAATTCATAACAGATGATGTAAATCATGAAAAATAACATTTCATTGATAGATCATTAGAATTCCACAAGATTTAAGTTAAAACTCCATAAGATTTTTAGACAAAACTTCATGAAATAGGAGAGATTGGGCATGGGTGTGAATGAAAACACCCATTCATAACCATACATACCTGTTGGTAGCTGATTCTTACGCCGCTTTGATAGCCCAAGAATAGATTGAAGAGAAATTGAAGAACACTAAGCTTGATCACCCTCACTCACCTTCTCCCTTGCATGCATGAAATAATAAGGCCTAAAATGAACATAGCCACTTTAAAAGTCACTATTCATAACTCAAAACGATGTAATTAAGGCCTTATAAGCTTACGAATTACGAAATAACCCTTACTAAATTAATAACTATTAGGTGGTCCCAATGAGGGACCTAATGATTCGTCGTCTAGGGCCACGACTCATGGAGTTGTCTGTCAGGTACACTGCTAGTCAGGTCTCCTTCTCCTTGCATGTATGAAATAATAAGGCCTAAAATGAACATAGCCACTTTAAAAGTCACTATTCATAACTCAAAACGATGTAATTAAGGCCTTATAAGCTTACGGTAATCATTACGAAATAACCCTTACTAAATTAATAATTCACAGGTGGTCCCAATGAGGGGACTCCACGATTCATTGCCTAAGGCCACGACTCATGGAGTTGTCCACGTACACCGCTAGTCGTCTCCCGGGCTCGTACTGTCGTGGTCACCACCCGTGATGTACACCGCCTTAGCCTCATCAAAATTATTCCTTGCTTCGGTCAGGACTCATCCCACGAATCGTGGGATCGACTACACGACTTATGGGTTCCTCCCATCAAGTACACTACCTCTTTCCTTCACATCTCTCAACCACTACTCCCCACAATTGACCTAACGAGTCATGGGACCTTACCACGACTCATGGTCATGCCCGTAGGGAGGAAACCTCCCAAATTCCCAACTCTTCACCTGGATATCACCACGAGTCTTGTCACGACTCGTGGGCTGCACCAACGAGTCACCTCACGACCGGTCCTGTACCTGGTGCCAGTTTTTAAACTTTTCTCCGTTTCAACTCCCCGGTCTGGTCCTTGGGCTTCTGGGGTATAACACTATTACACTTAAGTGTGTAGAGCCGTCCAATGTCTTGTCAGAGCTAAGGGCACTACCACGATATCAATATCAAGTTGAAGGCCCCTCAGGGGTAGGGAAAGCTCACAAGGGAGGTCCCAAAGAATCTAAACATACTTACGTTGACATGTCGTTCTGAGGCACAGGGTTAACTAAACTCATAGCCTACTCGGTTCTAGACACTGCTCCCAAAAACATGCATATACTCTCTATAATTTTTCAATGAAGCTGAACCATTGTCTTTTGACAAAGCTAAATCATAATAGTACATGCATTATTTGTGAACATAACATGACGAGCCTTGACTTAAACCATACCACAAGCTGAAAAGTGGGAGACGAGACTCCAAAACCATGTGGTATATCATGAAATTAAAGTAAGTCATAAAACATACTTAATCATATGGGCTTGCCCTAAACTTAAACATGCTTTGAAATATACTTGATAGAAAAAATCATGGATGTAGACATGGGTAATTTGAAATCATACTCTCAGCATGGACATTTCATCATACTTGAAAACAAAGATCGTAATCTCAACTTTTCATGAACTTACATATTTGGGCATCATATTTTAAAACTTGAAAATCATAATTTGTAATTGAAATCATTATAAAATATGCCCATAAATCATAAAACATCATCAGAAACATGAATAGAATTTACCCATGGTAGATACTTAGAGAATTTTCACAAATTGGGTTAAAACCCCATGGAATCATCAACCTTGAATTTCATGAATTTAGAAGAGAAATTGGGCATGAGAGTGAAGGAATTCTCCCATTCATAACCCTACATACCTGGGTACTTTGATTTCACAATCTTCTTTGAAAACCCAAGTAAATTGAGGAAGAACCTAAGGAATCCTCAAGCTTGATCTCCAATGAACTCCTTAATCTTGCATTTACGGAAAGCAAAAGGCTTAAGATAGGATAAGTACTCTTAAAACCCTCCTAACTGAGCTTAAAATAACGTAATTTAGGACCTAGAGTCTTTAGGAATTATGAAAACACCCTTACTAAAAAATAGGAAAATTACACACTGCCAGTCACCACGACTCGTGGTGAATTTGACGACTTGTGGTGACCAACCTGTGAAGTCCACTGGCCAATCCTCATTTTTGACTCTTCTCCAGAGCACGACCAACTCCACGAGTCGTGGAGTCACATTACGACGCGTGGCTACCTCCTGTGGTCACACCTTTACCACGAACCTTTGCCATCCTCCTCTCACTTCATGAGTCACCTAAAAACTCGTAAAGTCTCCCCATGGGTCACTAGACGACTCATCCTGTGGCCCAAGTATCATTTTCTTATTTTCTCCGCTTGAACCCTTGGGTCTGATCTTAGAGACTTTTGGGGTATTACTATATCTCCCCCTTGGGAACATTCGTCCTCGAATTTGAATAAACATACTAAAAGACTGGGGAAAAGAACTATCATCCCAAATACTGAACATCTAGAGTTGAAAATTGACGAAGAGATTGACTCCGAACTGAACTGAATTCATGAATCATACATGCATGCACTGACATGAAAGGAACTAGAACACATGATCTGAACATGAAACTGAATAGAGTACTAAGGAGGAAATTGACACCTCAAGCTAGAACTGGGTCGGAAGGGAAAAAATCAGGTACTAGCCATCATATCTGCTTTGGCTTCCCAAGTAGCTCCATCAACACGCTGATTTCTCCACAAAACCTTTAATGAAGCTACCTCTTTGTTCCTTATCTTTTGAACTTGACAATTAAGGATCTCGATCGGAATTTCCTCATAACTAAGGCTATCCTTCACACCTACAGTTTCCACCTGAACAACAAAAGCCGAGTCACCCATGCATTTCTTCAAAAGTGATACATGGAAAGCTAGATGTAGTGAAGCTAAATCTGAGGAAAAATCCAACTCATATGCCACCTTGCCAGCACGTCTCACAACCCTGTACAGGCCAACATAAAGGGGACTAATTATCCCCTTCTTTCTGAATCTCATCACCACCTTTATGGGAGACACCTTCAGAAACACCCAATCATGAACTTCAAATTCCGTTTTCAACCTTTACCTTATAAACTGGACTTTCTCCATAGCATCATGAACTGAATCTGGTCCTATTAATGTAGCTTCACCAACTTCAAACCAACCAATAGGTGATCTACACCTCCGCCTATAAAGAGCCTCAAACAGGACCATCTGAATGTTGGAATGGTAGCTATTGCTATATGAAAACTCGATGAGAGGTAAATGATAATCCCAACTACCATTGAAAACAATCACGCATGCTCTCAACATATCCTCAAGAGTCAAAATGGTCCGGTCCTCCTGACCATCCATATGCAAGTGAAAAGATGTGCTAAGCTTGACCTAAGTACTGAGTCCTTTCTGAAATGACCTCAAAAACTGGGAGGTAAACTCAGTACCTCTATCTAATATGATGGAAAGGGAACTCCATGCAACCGAACCAACTCCCAAGTATACAATTTAGCATAATCCTCCGCTGAATCGGTAGTTTTGACTAGTAGAAAATGAGCTGCCTTAGTCAACCTATCTACAACCACACAAATAGAGTCATACTGTTGACGAGTACGAGGCAACCCAATAATGAAGTCCATATTGATTTAATCCCACTTCTATGTAGGAATACTAATTTCTTGAAGCATACCTCCAGGTCTTTGATACTCCACTTTCACTTTTTGACAATTCGGACATTTAGCCACAAACTCTGCTATGTCCTTCTTCATGCCATTCCACCAATAGACTTCCCGTAGGTCATGTTACATCTTGGTGGTGCCTGGATGTATAGATATCAGGAACCATAAGCCTCATGCAGCATCCAATCTCTCAAGTCATCCACACTTGGAACACATAAATGACCCTAGTATCAAAGTACACCATCTCCCCCTTAGGAGTAGACCTCCACCTTCTAATTCCGAACCACTTCCTTCATCTTTACCAGGATCGGATCCTCAGCTTACCTTGCCTTGAGTTCAGTCACCAAAGAGGATTCTGAACCATTCTAAGGAATGAAACCACCATTTATCGAATTAACAAGATGAACCCTTAGTTGTGCAAGCCGATGCACATACTTCACCAACTCCTTTCTCCCCTAATCTACTTGAGACACACTCTCAATAGGAAGTTTGCTAAGAGCGTCTGCCACCATCTTAGCCATGCCCAGATGATAAAGGACACTCATATGATAATCTTTAAGAAGCTCCAACTACCTTCTTTGTCGCAAGTTCAAATCCTTCTGTGTAAACATGTACTGTAGGATCTTGTGGTCCATAAACACATCCACATGGACCCCTTACATATAGTGTCCCAAAATTTTCAAGGAAAATACATATCGCTTCCAACTCGAGGTCGTGAGTCGGATAGTTCTTCCCATGGACCTTAAGCTGCCTAGAAGCATAGGCTATTACCATACCATGTTGCATTAGTACACAACCAAGGTCAATCCTCGAGGCGTCGCATTATACCACAAACCCATCGGTCCTCGCAAGTAGAGTCAACACTAATGCTAAGGTGAGTCGGGTCTTCAAGTCTTGGAAGCTCTTCTCACAGGCCTCTAACAATTGAAACTTCACTTTCTTCTGGGTGAACATAGTCAATGGTGCTATAATGGATGAAAACCCTTCAACAAACCTCCTGTAGTAACCAGCTAAACCCAAGAAACTCCTGATATCTGAAGGACTAACTGGTCTGGGCCAATTCTTCATATCTTCTATCTTTAGAGAGTCCACTTGCACTCCCTCACTAGACACCACATGACCCAAAAATGCTACTAAGTTCATCCAAAACTCACACTTGCTAAATTTAGCATATAGCTGGTCATCCTTCAAAGTCTGTAATACGACCCTCAAATTAGCGGTATGCTCCTCCTCGCTCCGAGAGTATATGAGGATATCATCAATGAACACAGTCACGAACATGTCCAAATATTTCTTGAACACCCTGTTAAGCAAATCATAAAAGCTATAGGAGAATTCGTTAGCCCAAAAGAGATAACTACAAACTTATAGTGACCACACCGGGTCCTGAAAGTTGTCCTCAAGATGTCATTCTCTCTCACTCTGAGCTGATGATAACCGGATCTGAGGTCTATCTTTGAAAAGCACTTAGCACCTAGAAGTTGGTCAAACAAATCATCGATCCTAGGGAGGGGATACCTATTCTTGATTGTGACCTTGTTCAACTGCTGATAGTCAATGCACATCTGAAGAGAACCATCCTTTATTCGAAAAAAGAGAACCGGTGCAGCCCACGGGGATTTTCTAGGTTTGAGGAAACCTTTTACTAAGAGATCCTTCAGATGCTCCTTTAACTCCTTTATCTCAGTTGGAGCCATTCTAGACGGAGGAATAAATATAGGCAGCATATCGGGAAGAACATCATTATCAAAGTCGATCTTTCTCTCAGGAGGGATTCCCGATATATCATCTAGGAAAACTTCTGGATATTCTCGCACTATAGGAACTAACTGGATAGTCAGGGTCTCAGAAATAACATCCTAACACTAACTACATGGTACATGCAACCCTTAGAGATCTTCTTTCTAGCCTTAAGGTAGGAAATGAAGTGACCTACAAACTCAGCTGAACTACCCTTCCACTCTAGGAATGGCTCAGTCGGAAACCGGAACTCTACTGCACGAGTTCTACAATTTACTGAAGCATAACATACATGTAGCCAATCCATGCCAAGGATAACATCAAAATCTGTCATGGCTAACTCTACTAAATCTGCTGTGGTGACTTTCTGAAGGACTGTGATAGGGTAATTTATGTATACCAATCGAGCTATGACTGAATCGCCGAATGGAGTAGAGACTAAGAAGAGTTTTGATAGGATTTCAGGACTAACTCTGAAACTACTAGCAACATAGGGTGTCACAAAATATAAAGTAGCCCTTGGATCTAACAATGCATAAACATCAAGGTGAAATACTCATAGCATATCAATGACTACATCTGGAGAGACTTCCTACTCCTGGCGAGATGCGAGGGCATAAAACCTGTTCTGATACTACCAACCACCTGCACTAGTGGATGCACCTTGCTAAGCTGAGCGTGCTACTGGGGCTACTGAACTAGTGGCTGAGTCTTGGCCTTTACCATGGCCCTGTATAGCTACTGGACAATCTATGAGCATATGTCCAAGCTTCCCACACCTGAAACACACAGTTGTACCTGCTAATCACTTACCAGTATGCCTCCTGCCACACTTGTCATATCTTGGAATGCTGGGCTTTGCGAATATGCTCCCCTAACCTCGAGAGCCTGACGCTTATCCCCTCTAATCGCACCAAGATTTGGATTGCACGCTCGCAACTAACAATGTTGGGGCTGATGATCTCCGGTGGGGCTACTAACGATAACCACTACTAGGCCTCTATTGGGAGAACCGGAAACTATCGGTCCTGGTCCTCTTGGCCTCTCTCTCTCTCCCTCACCTACACTGTCTCTATCTCCTAGGCATATAAGTCCAACAGTGAGAAGTCAATATCCTGATGAAGCATAGTGGTCCGACAATCATTAACCAAATAGTCCACTATCCCATGCATGAACCTGCTCACTCAAGTGCTCTAATCAGCCACCATATCTAGTGAAAATTTGGACAAGCGAGTGAACTCCAATGTGTACTCTTGTACTATCATATTGTTCTGCCTCAGGTTTACAAACTTGGCTACATTGATCTCCCTCATCTCTTGGGGAAAGAATCGATCCAAAACGCAGTAAGGAACTTATCCCAACCAATAGGACCCGCATCGACTCCCCTGCTATCCTTTCACTGCTTGAACCAGATCTGAGAAACCCCTTCCAGCTGATAAGAGGCTAGATTTGCACAGTCCTCCCCAATCACCCCAATAATCTAGGTGATCTTCTGGATCCCTTCAATAAAATCATATGGATCCTCGTCCACCATCGATCCAAGGAACTCAGAGGGATTCATTTTGAGGAAGTCCCTGACCCTTGCTGTTGTCGCATTCCCATTCTAGGGAACATGAGCAACCGCCTACTAGTTGACTTGGGCGGACAAAGCCTGTGCTAAAATTTGGATGGTTTCCCTAAACTCAGTGTGGGGAACCTGCTCGGGCACATGACCCTCTAGGGC
Organism: Datura stramonium; assembly: GCA_018107945.1. NCBI lineage: Eukaryota > Viridiplantae > Streptophyta > Magnoliopsida > Solanales > Solanaceae > Datura > Datura stramonium. Next base: position 119,777 of record JACEIK010001254.1, read on the forward strand.
TGGTGGGGCTGCTGGTGCCATCCCTATTGCCATTCTCGTGGCCATTTTCATTTTTGTTCCTTCTTCTGTTAACCCGGTGAGAAGGCATGATTCTGAAAACGCGTATAGCACGAGTTAGAAGGATAGAGAGACATTTAATCGCACGAAATAGATTATGAAAGAAGGGAAATTTCCTAAAATGCTTCGTAGCCTCTTCTTCATAAGTGTGGCGTGCTTCACAACCATGAAAAAGACTCTACTTAATGCAGCTTTTAAACACCCTAGGTCACTTCAAAACCTAATGCTCTGATACCAAGTTTTTCACAACCCGAGCGTAGGCCCAGATTGAGACACGAAACCTAGAATCATAAATGGCTCAAAGTCAACCCATGGCAAGAACATAAATCTAAAGCTTAAATAATAAAGCAGATGCCAACATCTAATATAGCAGAAGTATGAAAATCTTATAACATCTGGACAATGAAATACATAGCACTGATCTAAAGTTGAATACATACTTTGTCTAATAAGCCTCTAACATCCTGACGAGCTAGTGGGACAAGACCCAACTAGCTCACTAATAAACTGAAATTTAAAGATACAAATAAAAAACTGATAAACAGGTCCTCAGAGCATAAGGACTCACCAACAAGTTGTATGTGCTAACTCTGAGAACTGACTAGGAGCGAGAATGAACTCGAACGTCTGAGCCTATATCATGAAATGATATAGCATAGAGTACGCGGTCAGTACTTGGAATGTACCAAGTGTGCAACGTAAGTAAAACTGCTAAGTAATAAAAAGTGAGATCATGCATATCATAAAACATATCATCATAAGATCTTGAGAGTAAGGCTTGCATGCTATTATCTGAAAACATGATTTAAAAGCAACTGTATATCATAACTGATTTGAATGACCCAAAGATGAAATTGATAATCATAGGTAAAACTGAACATTGGGTCAAACTTATTGAAAACATGGCATCATGACTGATAAACATGCATAATTGAAATCTTGAGGAATAATGGGAGACTCATCATAAGACCGACGTTACTACGATAGAGCTTATGTGGTCCCAATTATTACACTCAAGTGGGCAGAGTTGTCCAAAGCCTTTCTAGGGCTAAGGGCGCTACCATGATATCAATATCAAGTTAAAGGAGTCTTGGGGGCAGGGAAAGCTCACAAGGGAGGTCCCAAAGAATCTGAACATACCTACACTGACATATAGTTCTGAGGTGCAGGGTTAACTAAACCCATAGCCTACTCGATGCTAGACACTGCTCCTAAAAACATGTGTATGCTCTCTATCATTTTTAAATAAAGCAGAACCATTTGTCTTTCGATGAAGCTGAATCATAACAGTACATGCATTACCTGAAAACATAATACGAGGAGCCTTGGCTTAAACCCTACCACAAGCTGAAAAGTGGGAGACTAGACTCCAAAACCATGTGGTAAGCTAATATCATGATATTAAAGTAGATCATTAAACATACTTAATCATATGGGTTTGCCCAAACTTAAACATTCTTTGAAATGGACTTGATAGAAAAAATCATAGATACAGACATAGGTAATTCGAAATCCTACTCTCACCATAGATATTTCATCATACTTGAAAACATAGATCATAATCTCAATTCATCATGAACTCACATATTTGGGCTTCATATTTTAGTACTTCAAAATGATAATTTGTAATTGAAATCATTATAAAACATGCCCATAAATCATGAAACGTCATCATAAACATGAATAGAATTTACCCATGATAGATACTTAGAGAATTTTCACAAATTGGGTTAAAACCCCATGGAATCATCAACCTTGAATTATATGAATTTAGAAGAGGAATTGGGCATGAGAGTGACGGAATACTCCCATTCATAACCCTACATACTTGGGTACTTCGATTTCACAATCTCCCTTGAAAACCCAAGTGAATTGAGGGAGAACCTAAGGAATACTCAAGCTTGATCTCCAATGAACACCTTAATCTTGCATGCATGCAATGTAAATTCTTAGGATAGGTTAAGTACTCTTAAAACCCTTCTAACTGAGCTCAAAAAATATAGTTTAGGACCTAGGGGCTTCAGGAATTGTGAAAACACCCTTACAAAAATACAGGAAAATTGCACACCGCCACTCACCACGACTCGTGGTGAACCTGAATACTTGTGGTATCCAACCCATGAAGTTCACTAGCCAACCTCATTTTCGACTCTACTCCAGGACACGACCAACTCCACGAGTTTTGGAGTCACATTATGACTCGTGGCTACCTCCCGTGGTCACACCTTGACCACGAACCTTTGCCATCCTCCTCTCACTTCACGAGTTACCTAACGACTCATGAAGTCTCCCCAAGGGTCATTGGATGACTGGTCCTATGGCCCAGGCAACATTTTTTTATATTCTCCGCTTGAACCCTCGGGTCTGGTCTTAGGGACATTTGGGGTATTACACACCCTCACCCCACTTAGAATGCAGGCCACCACCAATGTGTGGGAGTAAGTCACGTCAATGACATTGGAGGATGGGAAGATACTTTGGGACACCAAGTTAAGCCACCTCCTAGCCTCCATAGAAGAACGGGTTCCCTAAATGCCCGTCCTAGTAATGCCCCAACTAGTCAAGGCTCTCTGCTCCTCCACCACAAAGGTGTCCACCATCCACTGCTCATTTCTATCCACATCCTGAGCCTTTAGCTCATCCTCCAGAGGGTTTAGCAGATCCAAAGCCTCGTTGATAGCAGTTGGAGTCAAGATAATCTGCCTCCCCCTAATATAGGTAACTAGCTCGCTTCGATTCTAGGGAGGTTAGGATAAAACTTCCTTACCCAAGCCTCGTTAATCTTACAAGGATTCTTCCCTAGTGGACCCCACTCTAGCTCCTCAATGTGGGCATAAAACTCACGCGCCTTCTATTCCATTTCCTGCATAATGAACCCCCTCTCATGGATCAACCCCTTCGCAGCTTGCTCACTGTGCCAAAATTGACAGTGGTCATTCACGAATCGGATATAGTCATCTTTGTGGAAGCTGCCACTAAAAGAAGACATATTACTGAACCTATAATTAAAAAGAAGCATAAGGAAGTGAATGGGGCAACAAGACAAGGAAAAGTTGGAAAAAAGAACGACAAAAATTAGGAAGGGTCCAATGCCTAAACGGACGACTACAGCGGCTGAGTGTCCGCTGCAGCGAGTCCGCAATAGCGGAATAGATTGTTGTGACGGTTTCGATACAATGATCAAAGTTCTACTCCAGTGGAGATCGTTGTCCCTAGTAGACCTCGGACCCCCAATAATGGTGGTTGAAATTTCAAACCTCCGTTTTCTTTCAAATAAACTATAGATTGTGCAAGGGCTAGACTTACCCATTCCCTACCAACAATTTTCCACCATGATAATGGTTAGAATCAATCCCAAAAATCTCGAAAAAGTCAAACTACCACCCTACCAAAAACCCTACCATTCTAGCATGAAACTCCCATAAAAATAGCCCAAAGTACGCAGAGAACAATCTAAAGAGCTTTAGAACATAATAAATAGATGCATGCTTCCTAAACTCACTCCTATCCATCCCAAATAACCTCTAAGTAAGAATATAAGCATGGATTTAGCAACCACAAGCATAAGAAAATGCTACAAGGCAAGGAGAACACAAAATACCTGAGAAAACTTGAGAGAATCATCGGGTGTTGAGGGGATTTGCCAAGAATTTTGAGTGCAAAAGATTAAAAAAATGAACTAAAACCATCGGTTCTGGCCCTTAAAACCAACTCATTTCTGTTGCGGCAGATAGTTTTCCTCTACAGCAGACCACTGTGGTGGAATATAGATTGCCGCAGCGAAAAAGCTGTAAACTAGTGTCGGTTCAAATTACCTCTTGAGGTCTCCCACGTTTTAAACCCCCATTAAAAGGAAGTTCTATGAGAATAGGTTGCGCCTAGGAATGCATGGGCCATCGTTAAATACCATAAGTCCTAAAATAAAGGTTTGGAAGAACCCGAGGCCTGTCCTGTCAAGCCACCACAGGCCAACAAATAAGGGCGGTGGAGCATAGAGATTCCTTCCACCATTAATATTAAGGAAAATGGGGATAAAGAGAGGTACTTCATGAATTATATTGACTTGTATCTTTTGTGTGAAAGGGAATCTCTCCAAATTGTGAGGGGCACAATGGTAAGACTTTGGTAAATCTTGGTTGCTAAATTACATATAATTCATGTTGGCCCAAAATATGTCTTGTTGAATTAGTTTTCAAAAGCTAAGTGATTTAGAACTTTGACATTTTAATGTTGATCCTATATGCATGCGAGTGAGTTGTTTGAGCTTCATTGATTTGTCTCATTATCCAAAGTGCAAGTAAACCTATTTGTAGGATGAATTTGGTGCTTAAATATAAAAGGGATGTAGTAGATTTTTCTAGGATGAACAATAGTTTAAGTGTGGGGTTTTGATGAAGGGCATACTTATGCACTTCATAGATGATTTTTTGCCCGTACTTTACTATGTTTTGAGAATAAATTATGTGTGTTTTCATGTGTTTATGTTATATATTTGTGAAAATGGCTAACACATGTGATTAAATGTTTTTAGGGCTTAAGATGATGGATATAAGTGTATTTAAGGTTTTTCGGAATATACGAGAAGAAGTGGGAATGAAGGATGCAAGGATTGAAGTTCACACGAGGTTGGCACACAGCCGCACAAGGCAGAAGCACACTGGCGCAATGCCAGGCGCGGCACGGCGCGACACTGAAATGGTAGTAAGGCAGGCGCGAGGCTCCAACATTTCTCGGCATGGGCAGGCGCGAGGCACCCCAACATTCGCGCACGGACACACGCAACATGACACTTCTCCAGTGTGGTGGCAGACGCACAGCAGCACACTCCCCGCGCGACAAGGCGTGCGACGCGGCTCCAGGACACGACTTTGATAAGGGCGACGCGGCAAGGTGTAACAAATGGCCAAAATTGACTTCCCACTTCAACTAGGAAAAGGAACTTAAAAATCCCAAGCCAAATTCATCAAGGAAGAAGAAAAACATCAAACTAATATAAATACCTTTCAATTTTCATGTAATAGATAAGATTGAAAGTCTTCAAGTAGGAAGTGTAAGAGAAGGTGTTTTTAGTCTTGGAGTTCTTAGTTTATAATAAATTTGAGAAGATATATTTTGAGACGATTGTAAAGTTGTTCTTCCGAATTTTACATTAATCAAGTGAAGGTTCTTCCAATCAGTGTTGTAAGTATAAAATTTAGTTTTTATTTATGAATTATATTAATTTACTTATAAACATGATAGGCTAAAACTACCACAACTAGGGTTGTGGGAACCATAGTGAATTAACAAACTAGGGTTTACACGAAGTGATTCTAAACCAATACTAAATGTTTTTATTGTATTCTCTTCATCTTTAACGATTCTTAACGTTGCGCAATGTTAGGAAGCGCCCAAATTCTTTACTTGCTTTGGTCAAAGACTTAGAGATTAGGAAAAGAGAATTACAACAAAGCCTTGATCTTGATGATCATTATATTAACTTGAGTTGTGGTCACAGGATTGTTATATTTGGAACAAATTGATAATGGTTAAATTACAGTCACTCATGAGACTTGGTCGAATAATTGAGTATAGTCATTCAATAGGTATTGGTCGATCGTTTGTATGAACCTAAGTTATTAGTTCTGTAAGTTAGTATTGGTGAAGATCACGAGTGTATACCTAAAGCTGTTATGAATCCATGGGGAACACAAACCCTAGTTATCCTTTAATTATTGATTCACAGCCATAATCTTGACATCTGCTTTATTTTTACTATTGATTATTATTAGAATCCCCCCAATTGTGAAGTAACTACCATACAAGTTCACTTACCGGTTGTAATCTACAGCGAAAATCGTGAAAATCGTAAATTTTCATTTATGCAAAAAATAGTNCCCCCAATTGTGAAGTAACTACCATACAAGTTCACTTACCGGTTGTAATCTAGATCTTCCATATTCCCTATCGGATTGACCCCAACCTCTAAGTTGGGTTCTTTACTGACAACGTCTGCTTCATACTTCAGTTAGAAGTGTGGTTTAAGCGTTATAAAAGAAAAGAGAAATAAATGTGTGTGAATGAGCTCAATGATGAAAATAAAAATCCCCACTAGTCACCTAAGTTAAAAAATTGAAAAATAAAAGGAGGTATAAGGAGAAAATTTGAAAATTGAAGAATGTGCTTGAAAATCAAAGTGTAGTGAAGTATTAAAGTGCTTAAGGAGATTAGTCCCTGTCTTGGTCAAATAGTTCCTACCCATCACTTAGCCTACATTACAACCAAATTAAAGTCCTAATTGATCCTTGATTCATAATTCTATATCAGCGGATTATTATACTAAGGGCAAGTTGTGGGTCGTCTTTTGCATGTATGTTGAGTTCTTTTGTCAGAGTGAGCGAAAATTGTTATATTTATGCCTAAGTTTATATTGACTTGTATCTTGTGTGTGAAAGGGAATATCTCCAAATTGTGAGGGGCACAATGGTAAGATTTTCGTAAATCTTGATTGCTAAATTACATATAATTCATGTTGGCCCAAAGTATGTCTTGTTGAGTTAGTTTTCAAAAGCTAAGTGATTTCGAACTTTGACATTTTAATGTTGCTCCTATATGCATGCGAGTGAGTTGTTTGAGCTTCATTGGTTTGTATCATGATCCAAAGTGAAAGTAGACCTATTCATAGGATGAATTTGGTGCTTAAATGTGAGAAGGGAAGTAGTAGATTGTCCTAGGATGAACAATAGTTTAAGTGTGGGATTCTGATGAAGGGCGTATTTACACACTTCATAGACGTATTTTGGCCCGTACTTTACTATGTTTTGAGAATAAATTATGTGTGTTTTTATGTGTTTATGTTATATATTTGTGAAAATGGCTAACACACGTGATTAGATGTTTTTAGGGCTTAATATGATGTATTTGGGTGTATTTAAGGTTTTTCGGAATATATGAGAAGAAGTGGGAATGAAGGATGCAAGGATTGAAGTTCGCACAAGGTTGGCACACAGCAGCGCGAGGCAGAAGCACACTATCGCAATGCTAGGAGCCGCGCAACACCGAAATGGCACTAGGACAGGCGCGAGGCACAACCATTTCTCGGCATGGGCAGGCGTGAGGCGCCCCAACATTGGCGCATGGACACACGCAATGCGACACTTCTCCAGCGTGTTGGCAGCCGCACAGCAGCACACTCCTCGCTCGACAAGGTGCGCTACGCAGTGCCTGGACACGACATTGACAAGGGCGACGCGGCAAGGTGTAACGAACGGCCAAAATTGACTTCCCACTTTTACTAGGAAAAGGAACTTTAAAATCCCAAGAAAAATTCATCAAGGAAGAAGGAAAACATCAAACTAATATAAATACCCTTCTATTTTCATGTAATAGCTAAGATCGAAAGTCTTCAAGTATCTAAGCCTTCAAGTATGAAGTTTTAGAGAAGGTGTTTTTAGTCTTGGAGTTCTTAGTTTACAATAAATTTGAGAAGACATATTTTGAGAATATTGTAAAGTTGTTCTTTCGAATTTTACATTAATCAAGTCAATGTTCTTCCAATCAGTGTTGTAAGTATAAAATTTAGTTTTTATTTATAAATTCTATTAATTTACTTCTAAACGTGATAGGCTAAAACTCCCACAACTAGGGTTGTGGGAACCATGGTGAATTAACAAACTAGGGTTTACACGAAGTGATTCTAAACCAATAGTAAATGATTGTATTGTATTCTCTTCATCTTTAACGATTCTTAACGGTGCACAACATTAGGAAGTGCCCCAATTCTTTACTTGCTTTGGTCGAAGAGGTAGAGATTAGGAAAAGAGAATTACAACAAAGCCTTGATCTTGATGATCATTGTATTAAATTGAGTTGTGGTCGCAGTATAGTTATATTTGGAACAAATTGATAATGGTTAAATTACAATCACTCATGAGACTTGGTCGAGTGATTGAGTATAGTCATTCAGTAGGGACTTGTCGGTCGTTTGAATAAATCTAAGTTATCAGTTATACAAGTAAAGTATTGGGATAAATCACTAGTGTAAACCCCGAAGTAGTTAAGGATCCATGGGGAACGCTTACCCTAGTTAATTGCATTAATTTGGAAACAACCAATAATTTCTCAACGTTGTTACTTAATTTTACAAATCCCCCCTTTTTAGGAAATAATTGATTACAAAGCTTAAGCACTAGCCTTCTGCTACATCCTTCCATATTCCCCTGTGGGATCGACCCCAACCTCTAGTTGGGTTCTTTATTGACAACGTCCATTTCTCACTTCAGTAAGAGGTGTGGTTTGAGCGTTATCAGTAATCATACACAGCGGAAATTTGAAATAATACATAAAAGCATTTATGAAAATTAAAAACTAAATATAGAGGTTTAAAATATCTGAGAATCTAAAATCAAGTCTAGTCTGAAATCCATCTAACTGAGGAGTTGCTGGGACAAGCCCCCCAGCTAACTCTAAGTGAAACTAAAAATAGTAAAGAAAACTGAAATGAAGGAAATAATGCCCTTCGGAATATGAGGACTAACACTTTTGCTGCCGATAAAGAGATCCATATGAAATCGGCTAACGATGCTAGGTCTGAGAACCTGCGGCTGTATCATGAAACAATACAACATAAAAGTATGTGTTAGTAATTTGAATGTACTATGTAAGTGAGAGAAGCATAATGATAAATATATAGATGACTGAACTAGACATGCAATGACCGACTGATAAACTGAACTGATCAATCTAAAGTAAACTGAGATGGTCAAGATGACCCTGTCTAGTGGTCAAAGACATGCCCTAAGTCTGAAAATTCTGAGTCTGAGATACTATACTAAACTTAGCTGAGCTGCTAGAGCTGAAGTTGAACTAAGTTTCTTATTCTGAAACTGTACTGGACTAACAAGTGAGAGAGTCTCTAACCGACATATAACTACATGAGCTAGACGTGGAGTCTGATGTATACACCCCACCGGTAGGACCCAATATACCTTGCCAAGGTATAAAGGCATGAAAGGGGTGATCATAAAAGTCTAGGGCCAATTAGGCCAAGTACTACTGTAACCTATGCTGGCAACGTAGTTCTTGGAACCTAGGTGCGCTGGAACCCTGGCCCGCTCGGTGCTAAGTTATACTCCCACTACAAACCTATACTGAACTACTAAGATGATAGCTCGAAACTGGGGTCCAAGACTAGTCAGGGACATATAATTGAAAGTACCCCGAGAGTCTTATTGGACCAGATTCTGAAACTGGGTTCTAGACAAGTCAAAGCTGTTTATCTGGAAGCGTCGTAACCGTCTAAGAACAGTCTGTAAACTTAACAGGGTCCTAGGGCTAATTAGAGCTATGTATATCTAAAATGTCATGACCGCCTAATAGACCAATATACTGGATTCTGAGTCTGATTTTGATAACTGGGAGGCACCACTGACACCTTGGGAAAAAGACTGAAGTCAAATTGATCAGTTGACACTTTCTTAATAGCTCTGAATAGGTTCTATGTTCTAACTGAACTAAACTACTAAGCAGCTAATAAAGAATTCAACTCATTCCAACAACAAGGAAAATTTCATAATATAGAGGAGTTTCAAGAATTAAAGGAATCTCATTCAATAGGGCTAAAATCATTCTCATCAATGGAATAATTGCTCAATATATATATAATATGAATTACTAGGAAATTCAACCCAAAACATACTTCACAAACTAGACGGAATTTAATACACAATCGATATTTACTCTAGAACTTAGGATTGTAAATCACTTGGCAAGAACATCAATAATTTACTTAAGAACCGATGAAGATCATATGAATAATAAACATGGATAATAACCCAATTGAAATTAATAAAAACCAACATAAAACTCTTTTTCATATTCGAAAATCTCAAGGCTAAACTGATAGGGAAATTATGGGAAGATTTTGGGGGACACAAGGGAAGGACAATTCCATTGTTGAATTCCCATATACCTGACTGAACTTCTCCCAGTGAAGAAGACTTGAACTGCTGCAATGGTGAACAACCCTAAGCTTACTTGTAGGGTTCTTGAGAAGAGAGATTATGGTGATTTTCTAAAAACTGAGAGTGGGAATGAGGAATGAACATTTTTCCCTACTAAAAGGTCTAAAATTATTGCTAAAATGACATAGTTAAAGCTTGGGAGAGTAGGAAATTACTAAATAGCCCTTAGAAATTTTCTGGGAAAAACTGCTAGGTGACCTAATGGGTCGTGGTGGCTGGTCACGACTCGTGGTCACTTCCGTCAGATACACTTCCTAGGCTCCTCAGTAGGTCACCACGAGGGACCTAACGAGTCGTGATCACTGACCACGACTCGTGGTCACCAGTCGTGGACCACATTGTGTCACTTCTGAAGATTAAAGGCTAAGTTTGATAACGAGTCAACTAACAAGTCATTGCCACTAACGAAGACTCATCGTGACACTCGTTAGGTATACTAGCTAAAACTTACTAGGGCTGGTAATGGGGGACATAACGAGTCATTACTGGGGACCATAACTCGTTACCCCCACCTGTCAAGCACACTGCTCCACAAAAATATTTTCAACCCAGGCCTGACCACGAGTGACTCAACGGGTCATGGTCAGTGACCACCACTCATGAAGTCCCTCGTTGGGTACACTGTCTCCCTTCTTATAATTCTCAACCTCCTTCTCACAGCTCACCTAACGAGTCGTTAGGTGAGTCGTCCTGTAGCTTTTCTGCAGCTTTTCTAGATTTCCTGATTTAAGTCCCGGAATTAGATTTTGAGTTTCCGAGGCATTACAAAATCTCCCTCTTGTAAAAATTTGTCCTCTAATGTTAGAAAATACACAGGAAAGCAGAGAGTGATAATCAAAATCTCTAGATACTACTCATTTAACTACAAAACTATCGATATGACTACCTCCATTTCGAAAATACATTACTGAACTGAATCTTTTCATACTTACATCCAAAGTCGCAAAAGAAACTTATACACATGAATTGAATTTAATCACTAGATCAAGTCCTAAGGAAAAACTAACATTATAAGCTACAACAGAGTCGGTAGAGAACAAGTGCAGTTATTTGTCCATCATATCTGCTTCGGCCTCCCACGTAGATCCCTCAACTTGTTGATTTCTCCATAGGACCTTGACTGAAGCTATTTCCTTATTCTTCAGCTTACAAATCTGATGGTCAAGGATTTGGACTGGTGCCTCCTCATATGTGAGACTATCCTTTATTCCTACGCTGTCCAACGGCACAACTGAGGTTAGATCTCTAATGCACTTCTTCAAAAGTGACACATGGAAAACTGAGTGTATAGCTGTTAGTTCTGAAGGTAATTCTAGCTCATAGGCTACATTGTCGACACGCCTCAAAACTCTATAAGGTCCCACATATCTCGGACTGAGCTTTCCCTTCTTTCCAAACCTCATCACCACTTTCATGGGGGGAATTTTTAGGTATACCCAGTCATCCACTGCAAACTCCAACTCTCTTCTCCACACATCGGCATAAGATTTCTAACGGCTCTAAGCTGTTTTCAACCTTTCTCGACTGAGCTGAACTTTTCGATTGCCTCGTGAACTGAGTCTATCCCTATTAAGGTAGCTTCACCAACCTCGAACCACCCTATAGGAGATCTACACCTTCTACCATACAATGCCTCAAATGGGGCCATCTGGATGCTGGAATGGTAGCTGTTGTTGTACACAAACTCTATAAGAGGCAAATGGTCATCCCAATTACCCTTAAAATCAGTCGCACACGCTCTTAGCATATCTTCTAGGTTCTGAATAATCCGCTCAGCTTGCCCATCTTTCTGCGGGTGAAAAGCGGTGTTGAGTTTGACTTGAGTTCGTATTCCCTTCTGAAATGACTTCTAGAAGTGCGAGGTGAACTATGTTCCCCTGTCTGAAATGATAGCCAAGGGCACCCCATGGAGTCTGACTAACTCTCGGATGTAATGTTTGGCATAGTCCTCAGCTGAGTCTGTGGTTTTAACTTGGAGGAAGTGTGCTAACTTAGTCATTCGATCTACTACCACCCAAATTGATTCATTCTTTCGGTGAGTCTGAGGTAGACCCGTAATGAAGTCCATATTTACTTCTTCCCACTTCTCTGTGGGTATACAGATGTCTTGAGTCATGCCTCCTAGTCTTTGATGTTCCACCTTGACTTGTTTGCAGTTCGGGGACTTTGCTACGAATTCAACAATGTCTCTCTTCATATCGTTCCACCAGTAAATATGCCACAAGTCGCGGTACATTTTAGTAGCACCTGGGTGAATGGAGTATCCCGGTCTATGTGCCTCAGCCAGTATCCGCTGTCTCAACTCACCAACATCTAGTACACACAACCTTCCCTGGTAACAGAGAACACCATCTCCCCCTTTGGAGAAAGCCTCAACCTTCTTTCTGAGAACTTCTTCTTTAAGTTTAAGTAGGACTAGATCTTCATCTTGTCTGGACTTACAACAACTAAGGATGAATCTGACCCACTTTGCACTACCACTCCACCTTCGGCTAAATCCAGCAACGGCACCCCTAATCAGGCTAGTCTGTGAACATCCCTTGCTAACTCCTTTTTGTCTTCCTCAATATGAGTTACACTCCCCATAAACTGTCTGCTTAGGGCGTCAGCCACCACATTGGCTTTTCCCAGGTGGTATAGTACACTCATGTCATAGTCTTTTAGCAGCTCCAGCCAGCTTCTCTGATGCAGATTTAGATCCTTCTGACTCAGCACGTACTAAAGACTCTTATGGTCTATAAATACATCTATATGAGCTCCATATAAGTAATGCCTCCATATCTTTAGCGCAAACACCATTGTTTCCACCTCCAAGTTATGAGTTGGATAATTCTTCTCATGAACATTAAGCTGTCCGGAGGCATAGGCCATTACTTTGCCCCGATGCATCAGAACGCAACCGAGCCCAACCCTGGAAGCATCAGAACAAACAATCAATCCATCTATTCCTTCTGGCAAGGTCAGAAATGGAGCGGTAGTGAGTCGAGTCTTCAACTCCTAGAAACTCTTCACACACTCGTCCGACCACTGAAATTTCACCTTTTTCTGTGTTAACTTAGTCAGAGGGGATGCTATGGGGGAGAAGCCTTCCAAAAATTGTCGGTAATAACTCGCTTAGCCCAGGAAACTCCTGATTTCAGTAAGAGAGGTAGGTCTGGGTCAATCCTTCATTGCTGCTATCTTATGAGGGTATACTTGTATTCCTTCACCCGAGACCACATGACCTAAGAAAGTCACGGACTTTAACCAAAATTCGCACTTGCTGAACATGGTGAATAATTATGGATATTATTAGGAGGGTTGTGCAAGTCCAGTATAGTCTACCTTTCGATCCACAAGGATCAGGATCAAATGAATTCGCATTCTCTTTCTGGCCTTGCCTATCAACTGCTAACCCAAACCTCGCCTGTTGATTTTTGCTGAAGAAGTGCTAATGGTATCATTGAAAATGATAACATCTTACCATGCTTCGAGATCGTGCCCAGCACTCGATCTTGGTACTAGTCCATAACGATCAAAGTCGAAGCGTAAGCCTATTAGTGAAGCCCATAGCACTGGTGACATCTCCGGCATAAATGCAAGGAGGATGTATAGCTTATATAGGATCTTGTGGAACAGGATTTGATTCTTCAAGCCCTGAGTGTTTGTAATGCTAATCTTAGGTGATTGGCATGCTCTTCCTCATTTCTGGAGTATACCAGAATGTCGTCGATAAATACAATGACGAACATAGCTAGATACTGCTTGAAGACTCTGTTCACTAAATCAATGAAGGTTGTTGGGGCGTTTTTTAAACCGAAGGACATCAGCATGAACTTGTAGTGACCATATCAAGTTCTGAATGTTGTTTTTGGTATGTCACACTCCCTGACCCTTAGTTGATGGTACCCTGACTTGAGATCAATCTTGGAGAAACAACTGGCTCCCTGAAGTTGGTCAAACAGGTCATCGATTCTAGGTAGGGGATATTTGTTCTTCACTGTGACTTTGTTTAGCTAACGGTAATGTATGCACATTTTGAGGGAACCGTCTTTCTTACGCACGAATAGAATTGGAGCACCCCAAGGAGCGATGTTGGGCCTAATAAAACCCTTGTCAACAAGATCCTTTAACTGCTCCTTCAACTCCTTAAGCTCAGCTAGAGCCATTCTGTAAGAGGGGATGGAGATGGGTTGAGTGTTTGGGAGGAGATCTATTCCGAAGTCTATTTTCCATTCAGGGGGAATTCCGGGAATATCCTCAGGAAAAATGTCTGGGAACTTGCTGACCACAGGAACTAACTGGATAGTCGGGGTCTCAGAGTTGGAATCCTTGACCCGAACTAGATGATATATACACCCCTTGGAGATGAGTTTTTGGTCCTTAAGGTAGGAAATAAACCTACCCTTAGGCGCTGAACTGCTACCTGTCCATTCTAACACTAGCTCATTGGGAATCTGAAACTTGACAACTCTAGTTCTTCAATCGACTGAGGCATAACAGGAGTGTAACCAATCCATGCCGAGAATAAGGTCAAAGTCGACCATGTCTAACTCTACAAGATCAGCTAGAACAAATTTATTCAGGACTGAGACTGGGAAGTTTCTATACACCTGGCTGGCTCTAACTGACTCGCCAACTGGGGTGGAGATTGAAAATGGTTTTGAGAGGACCTCTAGACTGATGTACAATTGGACTGCTATATAGGGAGCCACGAATGAAAGAGTGGCTCCTGGATCTAAGAGGGCATACACATCTAGATGGAAGAGACGTAACATACCAGTAACTATGTCGGGTGAGCTTTCCTGATTCTGATGGGAAGATAGAGCATAAAAGCGATTTTAGCGCTGACCCACATCTGTACCTGATGTGTTGGCCTACTGAGCTGGTCGGCCTGCTAGAGCTGATGAGGTGGTAGATTGTGATCTCCCTTGCCCTGCAGACGGGTGCTCCCTAAGCCTGTGTCCAAGTTGTCCACACCTAAAACAGCCCTCTCGTCCCTGGAGACATTCTCCTGGGTTATTCCTACCACACTTGGGGCAAGCTGGATACCTATTCCCTATATTGTGAGTCCGAGGCTGAGTTCCAGATGACCCACCCCTTCGATCCTAGAGGGAATGGAAGGTTGGGGCACTGGCTGAGCTGGGTGCTAGGGCTCTCTGCTGCTATTGTTGCTGCTACTGTTGTTGTGGGCGGCTACCACCGCTAGACCTTTGATGTCCAAAATCTGAATGGCCAGTCCTTTCCCGTTTGTTCTTACGCTCCATGTCTTTTATCTTTTCAGCCTCAATCTGCTAGGCATATAAAATCAAGCTAGAAAGGTCCATGTCCTTAATCAGCATCGCGGTCCTGCACTCCTTGAGGACCATATTTGATACTCCATTTACAAACTTCAGAATGTGAGCTCTTGGCTCAGCTACAATCTCTGGAGCATACTTAGACAGCCTAGTAAGCTCCATAGCATATTCCTCCACAGTTCTGTTGCCCTATCACAAATTCATAAACTTCGCCATCTTAGCCTCCCTCAGCTCCCAAGGGAAAAACCTGTCCAAGAAAGCTATGTAGAATTCTTCCCACTCCACTGGTCCTGCTCCTACTAACCGCCCTTCTTTCCACTGGTCATTCCCGACTTGAGCTACCCCTTTCAGCTGGTAGGAAGCCAAGTCGGCACTCTCAGAGGGACCGACACCCATAATTCAGGTGATTTTTCTAATCTCGTCTACAAACCCTTGTGGGTCTCACACCTTTATTCCATAAAAATCTAGAGGATTCATCCGGGTAAAATCCCATACTCGAGCAGCTGTTGCGGACCCATTCATGGCTACCAGAACAACCTGCTGATTCACCTGATTGGTGACTATCTGAGCGAGCAGTTAGATAGCCGCTCTGAACTCTGCAGTGGACATTATGTTGTCTTGAGGGGCTGCTGGAGCTAGTGGGGAAGGTCTGTTGGCATTGCCGTCCCTTGTTCCATTACCATGTCTAGGAGGCATGGTTCACTGAAACGAAATAGAGCACGAGTTAGAAGGACGTTTCTGGAATTTAACTTTAACGCACGATAAGGAGTATGAAAAAAAGAGAGTTTTCCTAATAACATCTTGTAGCCTCCCCATCATAAGTGTGGTACGCTTCACATTCATGAAAAGGACTCTACTCGATGTGGCTTTCAGACTTTCCGAGGATACTCTAAACCTAGTGCTCTAATACCATGTTTGTCACGACCCGTGCCTACACCCTAGACGTAACAAGGTACTTGAAGTCAAACGTGACCCCAACTCAACCCCTGGTCTATCATACACTGGTATTCTGAGTAATCATACACAACAGAAATTTGAAATAATACATAAAAGCATTTATGAAAATTAAAAACTGAATATAGAGGTTTAAAATATCTGAGAATTTGAAATCAAGTCTAGTCTAAAAGCCATCTAACTGAGGAATTGTTGGGACAAGCCCCCCAGCTAATCCTAAGTCTAACTAAAAATAGTAAAGAAAATTGAAAGGAAGGAAATAACGCCCTCGGAATATGAGGACTCATACTTCTTCCGCAGATAGAGAGATCTGGATGAAATCGGCTAACGGCGCTGGGTTTGAGAACATGTGGCTGTATCATCAAACGATACAGCATAAAATTATGCATTAGTACTTTGAATGTACTGAGTAAGTGAGAGAAGCATAATGATAAATATATAGATGATTGAACTGAAAAAGACATGCAATGACCAACTGATAAACAGAACTGAACAATCTGAAGTAAACTGAGATGGTAAAATGACCTTGTCTGGTGGTCAAAGACATGCCCTAAGTCTAAAAGTTCTGAGTATGAGATAGTATACTAAACTGAGCTGAGCTGCTAGAGCTGAAGCTGAACTGAGCTGCTTATTCTGAAACTGGACTGGACTGACTAGTGGGAAAGTCTCTAACCGACATATAACCACGTGAGCTAGATGTGGAGACTGATGTATACACCCCACCGGTAGGACCCAATATACCTTTCCAGGGTATAAAGGTATAACTGGGTGATCACAAAAGTCTGGGGCCAATCGGGCCAAGTAATACTATAACCTACGCTAGCAACGTAGTCTGGGAACCTAGGTGTGCGGGAAACCCGACCTGCTCGGTGCTAAGTTCTACTCCCGTTGGAAACCTACACTAAACTACTAAGCTGATAGCTCAAAACTGGGGTCCAAGACTAGTCAGGGACATATAACTTAAAGTACCTCGAGAGTCTTATGGGACCTGATTCTTAAACTGGGTTCTAGACTGGTCAGAGCTGCTTATCTGGAAGCATCATAACCGTCTAAGAACAGTCTGTAAACTGAACTGGGGTCCTAGGAATAGTCATAGCTATATATATCTAAAATGTCATGACCGCCTAATGGACCAATATACTGGATTCTGAGTCTGATTTAGATAACTGGGAGGCACCACTAACACCTCGGGAAAAAGACTGAAGTCAAACTTATTAGTTGACACTTAATGAATAGTTCTTAAGAGGTTTTGTATACTAACTGAACTAGACTACTAAGAAGATAATAGAGAACTCAACTCATTCCAACAACACGGGAAATTTTATAATATAGCGAAGTTTCAAGAATTAAAGGAATCTCATCCAACGGGGCTAATATAATTCTCATCAATGGTATAATTTCTCAACATATTTATAATAAGAATTACTAGGAAATTCAGCCAAAACATACTTCACAAACTAGACAGAATTTAACACGCAATCGATCTTTACTCGAGAACTTAGGGTTGTAAATCACTTGGAAAGAACATAAACAATTTAGTTAAGAACTGATGAAGATCATATGAATAATAAACATGGATAATAACCCAATTGAAATTAATGAAAACCAACATGAAAATCTTTTTCATATTCGAAAATCTCAAGGCTAAACTGATATGGAAATTACGGGATGATTTTGGGGGACACAAAGGAAGGACAATTCCCTTGTTGAATTCCCACATACCTGACTAAACTTCTCCCATAGAAGAATACTTGAACTGCTGCAATGGTGAACAACCCTAAGCTTGCTTGAAGGGTTCTTAAAAGGAGAGCTTACGGTGATTTTCTAAAAACTAAGAGTGGGAATGAGGAGTGAACCCTTTTTCCCCTCTAAAAGGTCTAAAATTATTGCTAAAACGACATAGTTTAAAAATTGGGAGAGTAAGAAATTACTAAATAGCCCTTAAAAATTCGTTGGGAAAAACTGTCAGGTGACCTAACGGGTCGTGGTGGCTGGCCACGACTCGTGGTCACTTCCTTCAGATACACTTCCTAGGCTCCTCAATAGGTCACCACGAGGGACCTAATGAGTCGTTATCACTGACCACAACTCGTGGTCACCAGTCGTGGACCACACTGTCTCACTTCTATAGATTAAAGGCTAAGTTTGATAACGAGTCACCTAACAAGTCGTTGCCACTGACAATGACTCGTCATGACACTCGTTAGTTACACTGGCTAAAAACTTACTAGGGCTTGTAACAGGGGACATAACGAGTCGTTACCGGGGATCACGACTTGTTGCATCCACCTGTCAAGCACACCGCTCCACCAAAAAATTCTCACTTAACAACCCGTTAGGTGAGTCATCCAGTAGATTTTCTGTAGTTTTTCCAGATTTCCTGATTTAAGTCCCGCAATTAGATTTTGAGTTTCTAGGGCATTACACCCTGGTTGGGGGTTGATCGTATTTAGTATGACCTCTTGATGTGAATAGCTGAGGGGTTGCTAATCGTATGAACTGCTAATGGAGCTATAAACTATGTACGAGGCTATGATGTTGCTAATGCTTACATAATTATAGATTTCTTACGGAGCCACGATGCTGGTACCATTCACAAAATTATAAGACAGCTTTTGTAGCTACTCTATTTCTTATGAGCTCCTGAATTTCTTACAAATCTATTAATTGTCTTAAGGGACCAAAGTAAAGCATTCGAGACCACACTGGAGTCTTCTATGAACTTTTTCTGTGCTAAGATTATAGTATTGAACCTCACGATGGCATGGTTTGCTTGAGACACAATTCAAGTCACTAATGGGGCCTCAGGGGTACCAATAGGGGTATATAGACTGATTGGAGCTTTTCAGGATCTTATGGGGGTCCAGGTAGGTTATTCTAAGTTGATTGTACCTTCCAGGCTTATGGGGGCCCGGTTAGGTTCTTGTTTGTATATTTACTTGCTAGTTATATTTTAGATTGTAAGGCTATTCAGGTTAAGCTCTTAGCCTTCTTATTGATTACTTTTATTTCTTAAAATTATCAGCTTCTCTTCAGCTTTTATTAGTGCCTTACATATTCGGTACATATTGTACTGACACCCACATTTGGGGCGCTGCATACTTGCCTTCCAGTACAGATAGATGTGCTTTAGGTTATCCTTAGCAGTCATCCAGGGTTAGTGTCACGACCTGAACGTACACCCGGATCATAAATGCGGAACAATGAGACCCGAGAGACCCCAAGTCGACCCATGGCATGAGCATACATCTAATTCATTCACATAAGAGGAAGACTTATCATAGGGAAACGAAATCATGACATAATAACAGATAAATGACAATACATAATCCATAAATGATGGCTTAATACAACTGATAGTCTGAGAAGCCTCTAATCATGAAAGATGGGTTGATGGGACAATACCCCAACTAACCCTACAATGCTAAAACTGAAACAGAATAATGGAGTCTGAACATATGGCCCTCGGAACATGAGGACTCACCAAATAAGCTGATAGCGAACACTGAGGAGGGTGAGCCTGAGAGTGGGGTCCTGTATCATGAAACGATCAGCATAGAAAGTATGTGGTCAGTACGTGAAATGTACCGAGTATGCAAGGTAAGTAAAATGGATGTTTAAAATGTATAAAAGCTCATAAATTATCATAAGAGTAGGACATCATGCTCATATCGTAAACATCATAACATAACATAAGGCTTAAGGCTTTCAAAACTTTTGGAATACAACGTAATCACAATCATAGGAGAAAAGCTTTATTTAACATGATTTGATCCAAAGTACATAATCATAAATATGCATAAATCTTGAGGAACAGTGGGAGATTTCTCTAAACCGACATACCCCATATGAGCACACATGATGTCCGACTTGTAAACCTAGTCGGGAGGCCGTTCGTACCTTGCCAAGGGTAGAACCATGAAGGGCGTGATATCACCATGAAAGGGCCATTTGGGCCGGGAACAGTCACAAAGGAGGTCCAGACATACCTACGGTGGCACGTAGTTTATGAGAGTCGGGGCATAACCTAGGCTCCAAACCTACTCGGTGTTCGATACTATTCTCAAAACATATATAATGCTCATAGTATAACATGCATGAATTCATGGGCTAGTTAAATCATGATAATCATAAACATACTTGTACATATGTAAACTAGCCATGAAACAAGGCCCGTGAGTCGGCCGAAGCATAAATCATGAATCATAAAGTTCATACATACTTGTAGACCATGCATATAGCTTGAAATTCATGAAATCATGATGGGTAATTGAATAAATCCATATTTTAAATCATAACTCATGCTGGGTTGTAAATATTATTAATAGAAAAGTTGGTCATAAATCGATTCATCATGAGTCATGCATAATTAGGCTTAGTTCCACAGAAATCAAAATTGATAACATTATAAATAATTTAAATCATAAGAGCTGATCAAAAACCC
This sequence comes from Datura stramonium, assembly GCA_018107945.1. Lineage (NCBI taxonomy): Eukaryota > Viridiplantae > Streptophyta > Magnoliopsida > Solanales > Solanaceae > Datura > Datura stramonium. The sequence continues at coordinate 140,509 of JACEIK010001254.1, forward strand.
ATAGAATATTATAAGATTCTAAAATCACAAAGCCCATTAACAAATCACTAGATTTTTATATAATTCTACTTTAAAACCCAAAAAAACTTTTGATAGAATTTTCATGAAATCGTAGAGAATGGGCATGGGTGTTGAAGAAAACACCCATTGATAGCCTTTACCTGAAAACAATTAATTCTTAACCTCCCTTAAATGCACAAGAAGGAATTGGAAGGATATGAAGAGGAAAACCTTGAATCACCCTTGAACACTTTTCTATGCTCTTGCATGCATGAATGAGGACTTAGAATAGATTATCCCTCTAAACACCGACCTTTCATAAGCTAAAACGACATAGTTTAGCCGTTAGGACATTTAGAAATTATGAAAAGGCCCTCACTAATTCAAAGAAAATAACTGTCAGGTGGTCCTAACGGACGACCTAATGATTCTTCGTTGAAGAAGATGACTCGTCGTGCTGCTCGTCAAGTACACTGCTTCACTGAATGTCAGGGGCTGGTCATGGGAGACCTCACGACTCGTTGTGGGTGACCACGTGTCATGGTCTCCATTCATGAAGTACACTGCCCCAACTCCCCAATATTCTCCTTCTTCTGGCAACGACCTTTCCCACAACTCGTGGTGGCTGACCACGGATCATGGTCTTAACCATGAGACACTTTATCCTGAAACCTTAAGCCTCACACCTAACCTCCCCCACAAGTCACATAACGACTCATGGGCAGTCCTAACGGGCCTCCCAATGATTCGTTCTGTGTCTGGTGTCAGATTTCAGAATTTTCTGCAAATTTCTATTTTCAAGTCCGGGGTCAAATCATAGGCACATCAAGGTTATTACAATATCTCCCCCTTGGGAACATTTATTCTCAAATGTTGAAAATAAGAAGAAAACATGAACATGCAATTATCATATTCAAATACTGATCATTCAAATTGAAACTTAACCAAATGACTGCCCTTGATTCATAACACATGGTTGAACCGATCTCATGCTTCACATACACATCTATACATATGAGAGAAACTTGAACACATGAACTAAACATGAAAACTTAATAGAGTCATAGAGCACAGCTAATACCTTAAGTCAGAACTGAGCCGTAGAGTATAGGTGTGGGTATTTAGCCATCATATCCGCTTCGGCTTCCCACATAGCTCCTTCAACACGCTGATTTCTCCACAAGACTTTAACTGAAGCTACTTCTTTGTTCCTTATCCTCCGAACTTGACGGTCCAATATTTCCAAAGGAATTTCTTCATAATTGAGGTTGTCTTTTACGCTGACGTTGTCCACCGGGACTACTAGAGCTGGATCTCCCAAACATTTCTTCAAAAGTGACACATGAAACACTGGATGCACGAAAGATAACTCTGAGGTCAAGTCCAACTCATACGCTACCTTCCCAACTCTTTTATTAATTCAGTTGGGACCAACATAGTAGGGACTAAGTTTTCCTTTCTTCCCAAACTGCATGACTCCCTTCATGGGAGATACCTTCAGAAATACCCAATCGTCTAATTCGAACTCCAAATCTCTCCTCCTCACATCAGCATATGACTTTTGATGACTCTGAGCAGTTTTCAGCTTGTCCCTTATCAACTTAACCTTCACTATAGCCTCATGAACCGAATCTGGCCCTATCTTAGCTGCCTTACCAACCTCAAACCATTCGATAGGTGATCTACATCTCTGCCCATAAAGAGCCTCGAACGGTGCCATCTAGATGCTAGAGTGATAGTTGTTTTTATAAGCAAACTCGATCAGAGGCAAATGATCATCCCAAATACCTTTGAAGTCCATAACACCTGCTCTCAACATGTCCTCGAGATTCAGGATTGTTTGTTCCGCTTGGCCATCCGTCTGCATATGGAAGGTTGTACTGACTATAACTTGAGTCCCAAGCCCCTTATGAAAAGACCACCAAAACTGGGAGGTAAAGTGAGTACCTCAGTCCGAAATAATATACAAAGGCACCCCATGTAACCAATCCAACTCCCAAATATATAGTTTGGCATAATCGTCTGTTGAATCTGTGGTTTTGATCGGTAAAAACATGCAGCCTTGTTCAACCTGTCTACCACCACCCATATAGAATCATACTGTTGGCAAGTACGAAGTCGGCCTGTTGCGAAGTCCATATTTATCTCTTCCCTCTTCTAAGTAGGAATGCTAATATCTTGAAGTACTCCTCCTGGCCTTTGATGCTCAACTTTCACTTGCTGACAGTTCAGGCATTTAGCTACGAATTCTGCAATATCCCTCTTCATGTTGTTCCACCAATATATTTCCCGTAAATCGTGATACATCTTGTTGGCGCATGGATGGATAGAATACCTGTAGCCATGGGCCTCATGCAATGTCCGACTCCTTAAATCATCAACATCAGGAACACATAGGTGACCCTAGTGCCGAGGCACACCATCTCCCCTTTGGGAGAAAATCTCCATCTTTTGACTTCGAACGGCTCCCTTTAGCTTTACCAGAATTGAATCCTCATCTTGTCTAGATTTTACCTTAGTCACCAAGGACGATTCTGACCCGTTTTGCACATCCACACCGCCATCGATTGAGTATACCAACCTTACTCCCAATCTTGCAAGTCGATGGACATCTTTAACCAGCTCCTTCTTTCCCTCATCCACATGGGACACACTCTCCATAGAGAGCCTTCTAAGTGTGTCCGCTACCACGTTAACCTTTCCCGAATGGTAAAGAACACTTATATCATAGTCTTTGAGTAGATCTAACCACCTCCTTTACCGTAGATTGAGGTCCTTATGCGTTAACACATATTGTAAGATCTTGTGGTCCGTGAATACATCCACGTGGACCCCATACAAGTAATGCTGCCATATCTTCAATGCGAATACCATCACGGCAAACTCAAGATCATGGGTTGGGTAATTCTTCTCATGAACCTTCAACTGTCTAGAGGCATATGCTATCACTTTTTCTCGTTGCATCAATACACACCCGAGTACGATTCTTGAAGAATCACAATACACCACAAAATCATCTGTACACTCGGGTAGGTTCAACACCGGTGCGGTAGTAAGTCGAGTCTTCAACTCTTGGAAGCTTTTCTCGCAAGTCTCTGACCATTGAAACTTCACCTACTTCTGAGTCAACTTGGTCAATGGTGCTCTTTTCCTTTCTTTCATGGCTTCTTTTCCTTTATCTCTCTTTTTTTCTTCTATTTTATCTTTTATCTTCTTTATCTTAATTCTTTCTTGTAAAGTCAAATAAGTAGAAATATTTTTGAGAAAATCAGGTAGAAAGAAAGAAGCATCAATGGTGGCCGAAATTATTTTTTGACAAATGCTTCAATTTTTTATTGTAGCATTTGTTTTTAACAATTATTGTGGTTGGAGAAGTTGATTTTTTAATTGAGTTATTTACTTTACTAATTGGAGTATTTTTGGAGATTTTTATTAC